>BCLH01001820.1:45185-67758 GCA_001602315.1 Zoysia pacifica | reverse complement strand
GGGGCAGGGGCGAGTGGAGGCGGCCACGTGAGGTTGGGAGATGGGGCTAGGGTTTTGACAGCCTATTTATATGGCTGCTTGAGGGAGCGTTGGGGTGAGAATACTAGGCCGCGGCCTCTTCGGCCTATTACTGGTTACCGAGCCTTCCACTTTTCGGCCCGTGCTAGAGGGCGTGCCTGTGCCTGGAGTCGGCCCAGGCACGGCCCACCTCACCGGGCCGTGCCGTGTCCGAGCAGAGGCCGCGTGCTGGCTGGAAAAAGCCCACCCGAATACTCATATATACATGAGGCGTTGATGACCGGGCAATCCGGTCCCCAGCCACCGAACTCCTGTCTCCTGCAGTCAGGCGCTCCTACCTGACTGCGCCCGTGCAACGGCCGCGCCAGCCTCTTCGTTCGTCTCGACGGTGTCGATCGAGAGAGAAAGAAATCGACAGAAGAAAATATTAGGAAGGGCAAATCGGCCAGGAAAAGAAATAAAGTAATGCCAACAACAGAAAAAAACGATGTTATTTTCCAAATGTTCCACTAACTAACGTTTTGAGAATGTTTTTTTAATTGAGTGATACCTTTTTCCATTATATTGATAACGGAAACGGAAGTTCAGTAGCATGCAACTCTTGCTCTAGAGCGTTCATTACATACGGACTAAGGGTAACAGCGACATAGTGCTAATGGAAAAATATTTTATGCAACAGAACAATATACAACATAGACCTAGACCACACAAACACCTATCTCCAGAACGATATGTTACTAAGATTTTCCTCCCCTGAAGGAACCTCTTATGCCTTGGCTGATTTGGAGCTTAGGTCGCAGATTGCAATTGCCTGATCCAGTTCAGGTCTGAAAGCGATCCATAGCCATCCTGCGAAGCTAGAGCAAATATACTAAGGGTGCACAACTTCATACTATGCATAAAAATATTTGATTTAGATGTCCGTGGATGCATAAATTTTGATTTAGAGGGTATATATAGTCAAAATTTAGCAATTGTTAGCAACTTTTGAAATTTTGTGAGTGCATTTGTATCCAGCACCCTAGATGTAGCTTCACCCCTGATCCTCCTTAGACCGATCCTTTAATAATCCTCTTCAAACATGTATGCATGATATATAATTTCGGGTTAATTCCTTATAGGCCATTGAAAAAAGTTCGGGTTCCTTATTAGCCATCGCCTTATTAGCCATCTATTTTAACTTTTGTTCCTTGGTTACCACTATAGTCATTTTTATTCTCAAAATACCTTTAACTGTTGCAAGCAAAATTTAAACTGTGAGCACCGTAATTTCTTAAATAATTTTGTTTCGATTCCTTTAGTATCTTTTCTCATTCAAAAATTTTGTATCAATTCGTCGAGTAATTTTGTTTTGATTTCTTTAGTAATTTTCTCGCATTCAGTAATTTTGTTTTGGTTTCTTTACTAGAACAAATATTGAAAATTACCATGAGCCGAAACAAAAATTACTCGAAATAAAAATTACTGAATGAGATATAATTCAGAGGGAACAAAAGAAAATTACTGAAAGAATCGATATAAAATTACTGAATAAAACTAAAACAAATTTAGTAAAATTTACTAAATAAATCAAAATAAATTTACTAAAGGAATTGATACAGAATCACTAAGTGAGAAAAAATTACTAAAGGAATCAAAACAAAATTATTGATTAAATTATAGTGCTCACAATTTGAGTTTGACTTGCAATAGGCAAGAGCATTTTGGGAACAAAAGTGACCATGGGGTCACTAAGGAACAAAAGTTAAAATGGATGGATCAAAAAGAAATTCAAATTTTGCAGTGGCTAATAAGAAATCTAAACTTTTTTCAATGGCCTATAAGGAATTAATCCTATAATTTCTTTTGGAGCTGACAGAAGTTTGTGATCAAAACAGGCTCTATTTCTTGTTTTCCAAATAGCCAATGTAATAGCTACCTACCCAGGAACATAAAAATTTTGTTTCTAAAGTAGAAACTTATTAATCCAACCATAAAACTGTTCCACCGAGCTTGGGACAGTCAGCTCCTAAGCATAACCCTACAATAACCACAAACAACTTTAGCTATAGGGCACAAAGAAAAATAAAAGATGGTTAGGTGTTTCCTCCTGAGCGCATAACTCACAAGTAGTGCTGCTTTTCAGTTCCTCTGTTACGAACTGCCAATGATTAAGACCGCACTTTGCTCAAAAAGTCAAACGAAAATCTTTTGGCTTTTCAAATATGTTTATTGCCTTTAGTTCAGAAGCTATGATGAAGCCATGAGTACATGGAATAGAAAATATACCATTTTGTTGTAGAGACTATTTAACTCATTCTCTATTATAAGAAAAATCATATTCCTCAACTTTATGCATAATATTAATCCATTAATTTGGCAGATGCTCCAAAAACCAGATCCCAAGGATAGATTCCAATGTTTCTCCACCCCTGTTTGAACTAAGATGGATTTCATTTTGTGACAGCCTATACCTCAGAAGATACGAACCATCGACCTCGGGATCATATCGGATGTCACTCGGCGAAGCGAGGACCACAGTACAACTCAAGCACGATAAAATTTAAGTTTACAAACCACGAGTTTTCAAAATGCCGAAGCTGCAAACCTATTACACAAGGACATCCTGAATATTAAGCAAAAAGATACATCGAGCCCATACGATGTACCTAGTAGCAAAAAACCACTCAAAGCAGCGAGCAAGGCTCCCAGCAAACAAAGCCACCCTCAGAGGTTGCTCCTTCTAACTAGAACTGAGAAGGGAAAGAGAAAGCACCTGCAACAAAAAACCACAAACACAAGCCCTGAGCAACTAACGCTCAGCAAGACTTATCCGACGAAAATGGCTATCTACAGCCGACTTCTAAGGATGAGAAGGTCGACTCATCAGGATTGGCTATTTGCAAATATAGCACTATGAGTGAATTCTTATTTTCATGTTTTAGCGGCATATTAAGTTATGAAAAGATAAATTTAATTTGCACTAAAACTATATCATACAAGAAAGCCAAGAAGTTTCTGAGAGATCAAACATAATCAAATTCCATCTTAATTAACTCGTTACTACGATGTGACTCAAAGAGACAAGTGTACTCGTTACTGTGAGGGGCAGCGATTCGAATCGATTTATATCCAGCTGGAGAAATCTGATTACACGATATGTACGCGCTTCCCGAAAGCCGTATGTGGCAACCATTCACGCCAATAATACATAGCGTCGGTCCGATGTTCACCTCTCCTGAGCAGTGGTCCTCTATGCGATAACTACACCGGGTCTATCTATGGTTAGCCCCAAAGCTCTCCCTTTTATCATCTCTAGAAGAGAGGTTCGGTTACACTAGTCGCTACGCACATTGGGCTACATCAGTTTTCTGGGGCCCATAGATCGAGTATGTAATCAGCATTATTCAAATTTGCTCAATAGGGCCAACAACGAACAGTCCTTAATCGACATAGACAGAACTACAACACATTGGCCATGCATCCGCAATGAACACATGCCGTGTTATCACCTACTTCTCTGCCCGGTCTTTAATTTATTCCATATGACAAGATAATTCATTTCGTACCAATCCTATAGCTCGCGAGTGAAGACTTATTCACTCAATTTCTACCGTCAAAAGAACTAATAGTTTAGCTCTACATCGAGTTATCTGTACCAAAATACTAACCCAAGGTAAGATTCTATAAATGTAACTACGGTTTCGATCAATTCCTATCACCTAGTGCACATTACATACTAACCATTTAAAGTGATAAAAGTAAAATAATTTGAAAACAGGATATTGCGTCGGGGCTTGCCTTGGCTTTGATCAATGTTAGTTTCGGATTTCCTAAACCTCCTGACGATATTCCCTGATCTCCTCCTTAACTTTCTTAGATCCTATATGACTTAATATGCATACAATGAAAATGATGCCCTTTTTATACTTTTATAAATAAAACTTTTTAGTAATAATACTTGAATTTGGAAAGTAAAATAAGTAAATATGATTATAAACTTTTTTAAAATGGTTCTTGAAAACATAAAACTAATTTTAAAGCTTTCATAATATAAAGGAAACTATTTTTGAATTTTTTAGAAATTTACAAAATTTATTGAAATCAAATAGATTTATAATGAATTAAATACTAAATTAAGAGAATAAATCATTTATAAAATTCATTTTTACCAAAATAAATTATAAAGTTCTGCTAAACCAGTAAAGAGTTAATAAATAAATAGTAAGATAAATTTTATAACATGTTTACATGCTGATAAAGGATAATAATGCATTTCTTGTTTATTAAATGACCTGAATTAATTTAGTTATTTTAATGCACAAAATGAAAATTAGTCAGCGCCAGAATATTGTTATAGTTGAGAGAAACCTAACAAAATTTATTTGATAATTTTCTGAGGTAAAATGAATTTACTACGATTTTACAAATTAAATGATATTCTGAATAATTAAATAAATACTTTCAAAAATATTATTCCAGCCTCTGGGAATGTGGCCATACCATGGGCCACATGGTTGCCACAAACGATCCCGTGTAGCCACACAAGATCCGCGGAGCTCCAACCTGCCGGCAGTGGCGCCGGTGGCCAGCGCGCGGCGCCGACCTCGTCGAAATGGCGTTTCGGCTGCCGAGGATCACCATTCCTTGGTGTAGATTGCTCCTCACGACGCTAGGAATCCAACGGAGGGGTCCTCGGAGTTCGGAGCTCACCGGAAAATGGTCGGCAAAGGACAGAGAGCTTCGGCGGCGGCATACACTTGGCTCGGTCAACAGAACTCCTGGAAACTTGACCCTACATATTCAACGGAGTGTACAGAGGGACGGCCTTGGTGTTGTCGACGTTGAAGGTGGCCGGAGCTATGCTGTCAACGGTGAGGTTCCAAAACACGGCGTCGATGGTGACCTTAACAGCTGCACAAGTGACCACCAAAAAAAAAGCTTCCTGGAGGGGCTCTAGGAAAGGAGGAAGTCAAAGGCTAGAGCAGTCATAGAGTGAAGCACCAAACCTCGTGAAATCCGTCAATGAATGGTGACAGCTCCAACCAAACCGAATTCATGTACTATTACTAAGAAGTTTTATTTATAAATGTATTATTCATGCTTTCTTCCATCTCCAAAAATCTGCACTGTTTTAGGTGCTAAAGGCATTTCTCCCGAGCTCAAATTCTTATGAAATTTTACAGACATGTTTATCTCTTTAAAATGAACATCTTTTCTTTTGGGGACATGTTTAAATTCGAAATGAATAAAGTTTTAAAAATTCAGGAAGAAAGTTAACTATTTGGAAATAAACATTAATTTGGACCCTTTAAACTCTTATATAAAGATTTATAATTTTTTTTCTAAATTCAAATTTTGATAAGGCCTTTGAATAAAATTTTTATTTCATAAATTTTCTTTGAAAAGTTTTGAACCTCCATTTTAAAATATGAATTTGAACCCAAATTTTGAAATTTTAGCTTGCATTCATTTGTTCCGTTTTTGGAGCTAAATAAATTTTGAAACTTTGCAGAGTTATAACTCTTTTCAAGAGAAACAACTTTTATTTTGAGCCCAAGTTCAGAATCAAAATAAATTGTATTCTACAAATTTTAGAAAACAGGAAACCAATTAAAGGAGGAATTTCATTTAGGCCTTTTGACCTTTTGAATAGTATTTCACAAAATTTTCTAAAATTCAGGTCTTTACAAAACCTTTCAAATAAGATTTTAATTCGCCACATTTCTTGGAATTTTTTTTGAACTTCCATTTTATAGTTTGAATTAAATTTGAAATTTAAAATGGAACCTCATTTTGATTCCTTTTGAGCTTGTTTTAAGGAAATCCGAATTAAATAACTTGCTGCTTTATTCAAAATGCGGAGTGTTACACATGTTATCATTATAAATGTGACATACCACCCCGCGAGGAGACGATCCATCAACTTCCAGGATCTTATCGGATGTCACTCGGTAAAGCGAGGACTAACAGTACAACTCAAGCATGATAAAATATAATACAAACGGTCGTTTAATTTTATAAAACAAAGGATTTTAAAAGCGTGAAAGAGATAGTAAGCATAAGATGACATCGAGCCCATACGATGCCTCTTCTAGCAGCACACAATAGCTTAGCACGGCGAGCAAGGATTTCAACAGACATAGCAACCTTGGAGGTCGCTCCTGTCAGTTAGTTCGGAGAAGGGAGAGAGAGAACCTGCAAACAAAAACAACAGAGAGCTACATCCTGAGCATCTAAATGCTTAGCAAGTCTTAACCGTCAATATGACCAACTACAGCCGACTCTAAAAGATATGATAAGGCTTTCTCAGATGAGATAGCTGTTTGAAAAAACCAGTGCTAAAAGTGGATCTTTACTTTCAAGTTTTAGCAGCAGATTAAGTGTAAGAGAATATAAATTTAATTTGCACTATCAACTACCACAATCATAGATGCCAAACAATTTATAATAATCATAAAGCATAATGCTTTTCTATTTCACTCTTGTTTCACTTCTTAACTATGATGTGGCGCACTGAAATAAGTGGTACTCGTTACTATGAGGGGCAGCTATTATAATCGATTTACATCCAGCTGAAAAAACCTGATTACACGACACGTACGCACTTCTCAAAAGTCGTACGCGACAACCTTTCACAAGAACCACTGCCTTGTCGGTCCGCGACCACCAACCCAGGCAAAAGGGCCCTACACAATCACAACTTGTGAGGTACAACCCCTTCTGCAGATGCTATTTCAATCTGTCAGGAAGGTGAGGTACGTCCGCACAATGCTGCAGTGCAAGCTACATCAGTTTCTTGGGTCCCATACCTCTAGTATGTAATCAGTATTGTTCAAACTTGCTCAGCAGGGTCGACAATGGTACGGTCTTTAACCGACACAGACGGGTGCTATCACCGTGAAGGCTATCACCGTGAAGGCTCGGTCTTCCCATTCCATCCTATACATCACCCCTATCCGGTCTCTAATTTCATCATTTTCAGTGATAAACTAAACCAACTCTTTTACTTCATGTACTACTTCCATACCAAAGGTGATAACCTATATCTCGCGAGTGAAGTTCCCATTCACTTGACTTCTACCGTTAATTACAACTTATAGCATAGCTCTATGCCGAGTTGACTATACTAAAGACAATTGATATATAGGTAATAAGGTGACTATCATGCAGTCTACAGTTTTAATCAACTCATAAAATCTAATGCACATTACAGTACTAATGATACATAGTAATAAACTGAAAATATTAAAACAAAGTTAATGCACCGAGGCTTGCATGAGCTTTGCTCACAGTTAGCTTCCTCAATGAACGGAATGTTGCCGAACTCTTCCCCGAAAGCTTCAGATCCTATACATGAAATGATATGCAAGAAAATGGATTATGATAATTTTTAAATTGAATTGAAGCCACATGCGATAATAGCTCTGTTATTTTACTAAGAAAACTAGTAAATATGGTTACAAAATTTCTTTAATATGATTTTTGAAAAAACAAAACCAACTTTAAGTTGCTCATCAAATCAGAGAGTTTATAAATAAATTTTTGAGAAAGTTTCAAGATTTATTTAAATCAAATAGATTTGTAATGATTTAAATACCATTTAAACATGCTAAAATATTTAATAAAAATATTTTTGATGAAATTAAATATGAAATTTTAGAAAAAACATAAATTTTAACTAATAAACAGAAAAGTATATTTTCTAGGATTTATTAAAATCAAATGAATTTATAATGAATTAAATCGTGTTTAGAAAAATATAACCTTTATAAAATTATTTTTAATGAATATATATTTGAAACTTTGCAGAACCAAAAGGTTAAATAAAATATACAGGAAAGTGAATTTTCTATTTTTTTATCATTTCCATGAATAATGATAATGCATTAATGAATTATTGTGTGATCTAAATTAAATAAATTATTTTTATGCATAAAATGAAAATTTGTTAGCTTCAAAAAATAGTTCTAGTTGAGAGGAGCCAAACAAAATTTATTTCATAATTTTTCAAGTTAGGATGAATGTTTTACAGATTTTACAAATTTGAAAGCATTTGCTAGCAATTAAATAAATTATTTCGCGAAATAAACAAAATCCAGCCTGCTGGGCCTGGCCATCCATTGGGCCATCAAGGAACTGGCCCAACTGGGGCGAGTGGTGCTGGGCCGCACCAACTTGGCTCATAGGGGGAGGTAACAACCACGCTGGGCCTGCGCGGTGGGAGCCTGGCCCAGGAGCGCGACAGGGCGCGGCCCAGGTGCTTGCACGCGTGGGGAAGGCGAGCCAGGCGCTCGACCTTGGCGGCCAGGCGGCTAGCGCGTGGCGCCATCGCCAGCGGGCGGCTTTCGACCACCTCGTGCGACGAGCTCAGAACCAAAACGGCATACACACCCAAAGTAAGCTAGTGGAGGGGTCCTCAAACGGCGGTTCTCACCGGAGAATGCCAACGACGAGCGGTGGCTCAGAGAGGGGCTAGATGGCGATGCGAGCTCGACATGATCGAGGAGGTCAGAGACGAGGTGTCCACGGTAGGGGCGACGGGCCTAGGGTGGCCGGCGAGGTTCGGCCCCAAGTTCTTGCGCAGAAGCTCAGGAATTTGGTTGGGAAATAACATTAGATGGCGCGTCCTAGTAAGAACTATGGTGGCGTTTGGGAATTGGGAAATGTGGAGTAGGATTGAGATTGGGAAATGAATGGAAGGTTGAGATTTAATAAATTGAATGAATGAAGGGTTTAGATTTCTTCTCTATTTCCCAATCTCACTCCTTCCTATTTCGAACTTCCCAAACGCCACCTACAAGACTTGGAAAGGAATCGAGGAAATCCACCACCTGGATTTGAAGAAGATGGCCGGTGTTAGCTTCATGACCATTAAAGTCCCTCAAAGGTATGAATGCTTTTGGAGATTGAATGAGAACCATAAAATAACTCGTTGGATATAGGTTCATCAACACTATTCTCCACTTCTATGAGTTTGTTGCTTCAAGGATGATCGGTTTGCTGGTGTGTTTTTCGAGGAGGGAGCTGATCTAAGGCTAAGGATGATCTAGAGCCATGAGTGGCTTAGTTTTTAGCCCTTGAGTCTACAGGAAACATCGATACCATTAAGAGGGGTCGGATCACTCGTCTCGAGTCACCTGAGTGATAAGTGGAAGCTTAAGGTTGTTAAGAGTTGCAGCGGGAAGCATGAAGATCTTGAAGATGTCAAGTTTCAGCAGCTGATGAGTCACTGGACAGTCTGACGAGATCACCAGACAGTTCGGTGAGGGTCGAAGCCAGAAGTCCAGAGGGGATGTTTTATTGAGACTGAGAAGATGGAGTCACCGGACAGTTCGATGGATTTCACTAACAGTCTGATGAGTGCAGGAGCTCGAAGACTAGAGAGAGATGCTCTCTAGAGTCAAGAGAAGGAGTCACCAAACAGTCTATCAGTTCAGGGACCAGACAGTCCGGTAGCCCAGAAGATGGTGTCTAGAAGAGGTGTCTCGATGAGTCTTAAAGAGAAGGTCACCGGACAGTCCAGTGATGGTATGAATCGGACAGTCTGATGTCACATAGAATATATTACAGAGAGGATGTTTTCTGCTAGAAGGAGACTGGAAGTCACTGGACAGTCCGGTGGTCCCAGCCACCGGACAGTCCGGTGACTACAAAAAGCAGTCAGCTTTTTGGCAACGGCTCTTAACGGTTGTTTCAGGGCTTGAGACCAATTTTAACCATTGGAGGAGCTGTTATGAAGCTTGCTCGCAGCCAAAATAGTTGTAGATCATTTGTGAAGAGCCAAAGGTCACCAAAGAAAGCACAATAGAGCATCTAGTGAGATCTTGAGTGTTTGTGAAGAGTAGCAAAGAGCATCCATATATTCTTAGAGCATGTGAGGCTGAGAGGAGTGTCTTCGGCTTGTTACTCTTGATCTATGGCAGCTTAGACCGGTTAGGCGTCATTATCCGAGCTTCTGAAGACTTATGAAAGATGACATCAAGTTTGTGAGCGCTTTTGGGTCCTCCGCTCGAAAGGGACAGCAAAAGTGAGCACTCAAGCCCTCGAGGATTGCTCTAGCGCTTGAGTATTGTTTGCTACAGCCGAGGTGCCGGTGTCTTCACTCCGAGAGTGGAGCGTACCCTTATGAGCATCGTTCCAAGAACGACGGGAGAAACCAAGACTTCAACGGGAGTGGTTCAACAAGGATTAGAGGAAGGAGCCATCCTTCAGAGACCTCAGAAAAAATCACTGAGCATCTGTATCACTCTTCTCTTTACTTACCGTATTTACCTTTTTGCGAGTAGTGTGATAGGTTATTTGGTTGCTTCTCTTGGTGGCTCTCATACCGGTTTGCTTACTAGCTTGATAGGTTGCCTAGCTCTTTATCTTCTTGGGATAGATTGTCTTCTAGCTTATTTTTTTACTCCTTAATCATTGCTTGCTAAGAGTTGATTGTTAGTTTTGCTAGATTTTAAGAAGAGCGAGAAATTGCCTTAGTATTGTAAGTGACTGATTCAACCCTCTCCTTTTCGGTCACTTGATTCTTTCAGCCGATGGTCCAAAACTTTGAAATATAGGCAAAACTCGAAGTCGATGGGGCTGCGTCGCCGGAGTGGGGAAGATGGTGCACACTGGGATGTCGAGTCAGATGGGGAGGAGGCAGCTCGGCGAGGGTGCTTCACGTAGCCGAGCTTCGGTGACTGGTGACCGGCCGAGATGAGAGAGAATCAGAAAGAGAGTGAGGAGAGGGCGACGGCCAGGATAGAGTGCTACTCGGGCATATTGATTATGGAGGGACATGTCCACATGTTCGTGGCGCCCATGCAGTGAGAGCAAGAGGCATGGCGGCAGCTCGCTACCTGTGTACGTTCTATCCTACAGGAATTCTACTATAGGAATTCGATAGGGATTGAGTTGTTGTTATTTTATTCTTGCCAGCTTCAAGATATGAGGACTAATCAAACAATCTCAATCTTGGGGTAAAGAGTTTACACTGCTTATGTTTACTTCAACTTTTTTCTTGGGAGGCTGGGCTATTAAGATTAGGCAGTAAGCGCGGCCAGAGTTAGTGAGGCTGAAGGGTGGGGCCCACGGGCCTTTCTCTTCATCTGATTTTCCTCTATTTTCTGCGCGGCTTGATGGTTTTGCTTTGAAATCTATACTTCCTGAGCTCTAAAAATTTTTAAACTTTGCAGAGTGGTAAAACATTTGAAGAGGAACAACTTTTATTTTGGGCCCAAGTTCAAATTCGAAATAAATTTTATTATAAAAATTTTACAAAACAGGAAACTAATTGAAGGAGAAAAATTCATTTGGGCTTTTTGATTTTTGAATAAAATTTTACAAAAGTTTATAAAATTCAAGTCATTGCAAAACCTTTCAGAGGGAAATTTTTATTTCACAACCTTTCTTTCAAAATTTTTGAACTCACATTTGAAATATAAAAAAATTTAGTTGAAGTGTTTTAAATCTTTTGAGCTCAGTTCCAAAATTTTGAATTTGATCCAACTCTCACGATTCTTTTGAGGTTGCTAAAATATGTGATGTTACAACAAATGTCATAAATATCTTGGTAAAAGGTCTCTCATGAAGCCACTTGTATTTTTTTAATGAAAAGGGAAAGTGTTCACCTCTGTATCTTTGAGAAAATACACGCAGCGTCAAACCCAAACTACCTAAGAGCATCTCCAGCCGGTTCTCTAAAAGTGGTGCTTTAAAATCAATTTTAAAGATCCTGTAACTTTAATTTTTTAAGATTTTAAGGGTTGTGCTGCAACAGGTGCTCTAAAATTGATGCTTTATAATCATTTTTATCTTTGCGGCAATTCATCAAGCACCTAAAAATCAACCACCATATTTGAGCATCGACGGTGTCGAGCACAGGAATTTCGCCGGCCAGATGCTTGGAGGATCAGGGGCTATAGGTAAGAGGTGGCGCAGGTACAAGCCTGTGTGACGATTTGTAAGCTTCATGACCTCCTAAAAGGTATGAACTGATTTCGGTGATTGAATGAATACCATAGGTAATAGTTGTGATTGTAGGTGCCACGCCGCATATCTCTACAATATGTTTGTTTTCCTCGATGGATGACAAAGGACAATTCTAAGAAGAGGCGTTTCGGATGTCGGAGGACCAAGGCTAAGGACTAGCTAGAGAGTCCATAGGAATGCCGGTACTATTAAGTGGGGTCAAGTGGGGTCAAGTCATTTGTCTCCTATCAAACAAGTGTTAGAGGGTGTAAATGCTCCTTAGTTACCTCAAAAAGCACTGAAGATGGTAGAGAAAGTGAGGTTGAAGACCGAGACTCAAGATCAGCTAAAGTTGCAGTCACCTGATAGTCCGGTGAGCCCTGTAGGAGCCAGTCCAAAGAGAGGTGCTCTTTGGAGTCAAGGTGGAGAAATCACCAGGTTGTTCGGTGGTGTAGTGACTGGACAGTCTGATGAGCCAGAAGCTAAAGTCTAGTAGCTGTGTCTCTTGATGTCCAAAAGAGAAGGTCACCGAACAGTCCGGTAAAGATATGTATTAGACAGTCCGGTGTCACATGAAATAGATTCCAGCCGCGGGTGTTTTTCTGGTCTGCGAGAAGAGACGTCACAGGACAGTCCGGTGAGAGCAGTCACCGGACAATTTGGTGATTAGATAAAGCAGTCAGCTTTATGACATCACGTTCTAACGATTGTTTTTGGGTTTGGAGCCTATTTAAACCGTGGAGAGGAACGTTTTGCCGTGTGCTTGAGGTCTGAATTGCTGAAGCAAACTTGTGAGAGGCCATGGGACATCATCAAGAGAGCACAAGACAAGATTGGAGATCTTTGGTGCTAGTAAGAGAGTGATCTTTATCTATTACTCTTACTTTTGGCAGCCTAGACTGGCTAGGAGTCGATGTTCGAGCTTCCTAGGAGATTGTTGAAGACGACGCCAAGTTTGTGCGCGGTTTTAGGTCCCCCACTTGAAAGAGACACTAAGAGTGAGCGACCAAGCCTTGGAGGCTTGCTCTAGCGCTTGGGTATTGTGTGCGACAGTCGGGCCGCCGGTGTCTTCACTTCGGGACTGATGCGTACCCTTGTGAGCATCGTTCCGAGAACGATGAGAGGACCAAGACTTCGACGGGAGTGGTTCAATGAAGGTTAGGAGAAGGCGCCTACCTTCGAAGACCTTGGGAAAAATTGCTGAGCATTCTCTTGACTCTCTCTCTTTATTTCAGCATTTCATATTGTTGAGTAGACTTGCTAGGTTGCTTTGTGATTACTCTTGGTGGCTTTCATGCTAGTGCTTGCTTGTTGTCTTTACTTTCTACTAGCATTGTTAGGAGTCTTGGCCTACTAGAATTGCTTAGGTTGCTCTTATTGTGGTTGAGTCTTATAGTTTTAGTTTGTAGCAAATTTAGTCCTATAAGTCCATCGGTCAACCCTCTTCTCGGGGTCCTTGATCCTTTCAAGATCACTAGTTTTAGATATCCGGCAAGATTAGCGAGCTCCACCCTTTAGCCGTGGCCATGGCTGTCTCTGAGGTTGGCATTTGAGATGATGAGCAGGGGCTTCTTGTCTAGTTCCACGAGCTTGCTGACACTGAGCACCATACCAACATGGACACGAACATCTTTGGCGCCTTGCTTACAGCGTCCACGACATTGCCATTGCTGCTGCCTGAGGACGACGACGAGCCAAGCTCTTCCACGATGCCAGCTGCAACATCATATTCAGGAAGGATAAAGCAGGACCAGTGCACACGTATGGCTTCGATGACCAAGAGGTGGAGACAAGCCATGACCACGGTGAACACTGAGCTTGAAGACGACTTTCTAAATTCGGGTAGCAATGATAAAATACACGGCTAGATGATGAGGAACGATGGTGGAGGGGTTCCAAACCTAAGTGGTGAGGTTCTATGGCTACATGGCAAGCTCCAGTGGTGGGGTGGTTAGCTTAGGTGGTCAGACGGTATGGTGAAGCTAGTGGCGAGAGTGGTAGTTGAGCTTCTTCCAAGTACAAACCATGATAAAGAATGGGACGCAGAACCATGTTCTGTGCTTCAAATATAAAGCTCAGAAGAACAATTATAAAGGATCTCTAAAAAAATTTACAGCACAAGATCCTTTTAAAGCATCTGCTGGAGCACTTCCATACTGTATATTGTTAAATTTTATGACACACAGTCATTTTAAAACATCTGGTGGAGATACTCTGAGATCATCTCCAACAAGTGCTCTAAAAGTGGTGCTTTAAAATTGATTTTAAAGATTCTATAACTCTCATTTTTAAAAATTCAAAGTTCCAAGCTGCTGCAGATGCTCTAAAACTGATGTTTTATTTTTTTCACTTTAAGATATTTCATTGAGCACCTTAAGCTTGCTCATCGTGGAAGACGTCAGGTGTTGACACCCAAAATTTGCATCTTGGGAAGACCGAAATTTTTGGTTTTCCGAATCGAATGCTTCAGTTTGGTAGACCGAATACATCTGATAATGATTGTTTTGCAAGAATTGCTTTCCAACATGTTTTTCGGACATGCAAGATATTTTCAAAGAGTTTGGTTAAATTTCACTAAAAAAGGAAATAAGTGCTTAAAAAGACATGAATATGAAGCCAAATCCATGATTTAAAAATTTCATGACGCAGCCCTCGCCAAGACGATCGAAACGGATATATAGATCGCCTAATTTGAAGACCGGACGAGGAAATTACGGAGTTAAAAAAAAAGTCCGAACCGCCACCGGAGTGTCTGGCAAAATGCCGGAGTATCCGATACAGTATTGGAGTGTTCGTTAAGCCCTCTCTGGATGCGAGATTTTGCCCACCGAAGTCTCCGACAATGTGCCAGAGTGTCCGGTACCCGAAGTCTGTTTTTGGTAGTTTTTACACCAAATCAGAGCTAATTTGTTTCCTAATCAAAGAGATCCGTAGCTCTACAGGGTAAGACCACCCCCACCTCTATATAAAGACGCCTAAGGTCGATTGAGGAGGTAACCCAATCGATTCTACCAATTGTCCCTTTACTTTTTACCTCTCCAAACCCTAATCCTCTTCCAAACCCCCTATGCTGTTCATCCACCGGTTTCCACAGCTATAGATGACGTCCTAGGGCCTGCCAGCCGACCTAGGGCGCATCCGGCGATGCTCACGCCCAGACAAGGTCTCTCTCGGGTTGGAGATTCGATGGCCTTTGCTAGTTTGCTCGTAAACTAGTCGTTCTTCGCCATGAAAGCGTGTTGTCTACCACTTTGCAGGTTTGCCCGTAAACCAAGCCGCCCTTCACAGCGAAATCATGATACCTACATCTTCACGAACCGATCGGAGGTAATCTTGTCGATCTGGTCCGTTGTGACCCACACGACCTAGTGCTCTCGGTGCGTTGATCCGGATCTTTTCGGCGTCAACACACTTTTTAGTGACTCCGATGGGGACGATTATTCGGTTTTCATCATAGTAACCGAATTTTTCTAACCTAACCTTTTCTCTAATTGATCCATCTTTGTGATTCATCATCACCATCGCGTCTGGTCTCTTTGCGTCGATTGCATCTATTTCTGGTTGTTCTTATTCTTGTTGCAAGTTTTAATTGTGAGAAGCCAAGAATAAATAAAAAGGAATCAAGACTACCTTGTTGTTGCGGTTTGATCAAGTCGAATAGAGGCAAACACATGGCAAGTTATCCATACCACTATGATCAACCCGAGGTAAAATTTGCAAATAAGATGTCAATGCTTAATAGTTTTGCAAATGCTACACATTCCTATATTGATGTTGCTAGACATAATGATGGGCGTGGTGCATCATTTAGCCATTATTCAAGTATGGATCCTAGTCATGCATCACTCTTGTTTTCTAACGCATTTGCTCCAAGTTTTAGTGATACTAGCAACACTCAATATGCACATAGTTATACATTGGCAATGAAGTTGTCTCATATGCCGATAGATATTCATCAAAGTCATGCCAACTTGATGAGTTCGGTCAACTTTTATGAAACACCACATACTAATAGTTCTATGAATGCCCAATATAGTGTTTCTTCTTTCAATGCATCGGTGCTAATTGTACCATCTATGATAGCTTCATATAATGTGCCGATACATGACTCATATGGCCTTGCTAGTTCATATCTTTCATCTAATTGTTCTCAAGTGCCATATGATGCCTCGCATATTAATACAGTGGAGGTTACACCTACAAATTCAACACTATACTCAAATCTTAATTGTCATAATTCGGCTCCTCATGCTACTAAAAATTGTAGCTGAATTAATGGAAATTTAGCAAGCATCCACATACCTCCACATGCCACACTTGCATATACTTCACCCACTAATTCTGCTTTAAGTGCAAATAATAATCATAATTGAATGGGTGAAAATTTAACAATGGCTCCTATGTTCCCTCAAGATGCATTTTCGAGTATAAAAAAGAAATTAAATGCGGATTTTGCAGAATTTCTCACAAGAATTAGGAGTCGTTCCAATAAAAAGCCGATTATTACTGAATTATCGGTTACAAGCGAGATGGAGAAAACAAACACAGCTACACATAAGAATATCAAATGTAAAAATGTAGCTATGTTTAATTTTCCTAAAGAGGTCATATGTTTGTCAAGTGATTATTCTATTATTCATCGACCTCAACCCGTAACCGAACAAATTTCGGTTAGCAAAGAACATCAACGAGAGCATGGAGACATAGTCTTTACTTAATTTCCAATCAGGTCATAAATTTTAAGTTAATACATGCATTAGTACTGCCATAAAAAATAATGCTAAAAGATCTTTTGAAGAGGGTAATTTACTTGTTAGCCCACAAAGAGTCTTCACATAGTGTTGGTCTATGCATTGTAAAAATTAGAAAGACCGATAATAGTAATATTTTAGCATTCAAAGTCTCAACTTCATCATTGCCCAAGTTGTTATCTAAATGGTTTACTTGTGGCCATTCGGGTTTTAAAAGAACAAAATCAAGATTAACCAATGTTGCAAAAACCGATGCTAGTGTGGTAATAAATTCTAAAGCATCCGGAAACGAAAACACAAGTAAATGCGTAGCTGATTGGGTAAATGAAAAATCTGAGCCATCCGTTTGCTCAACCTTAAAGCCATCTCCTCAAAAGAATCAGCTAAAGAAAACAAAGTACACTTTTGATTTAACTTTGTGTGATGATCTATTTGATAGCTTGCTAGAGAATAATTTTATTAGGATCATAGATCACAGAGTCATTTCATCACTACAAGATACAGGGAAACAAGCATATTGCAAGTGGCATAATTCTTTTGATCATAGTACTAGGAATTGCAATATGTTTCGTCAGAAAGTCCAATCGGCCATCGATGGAGGTCGATTGAGTTTTAGAGAAACACATAAGGATGACCAGTTAGCTTCAATTGGTCTTGATAGTAAAAGATTATCAAATTGGTCGAGGTCGATTGAGTTTTAGAGAAACACATAAGGATGACCAGTTAGCTTCAATTGGTCTTGATAGTAAAAGATTATCAAATTGGTCGCGGGCTGATTCATCTAAAAACAACGAGTTGATTCTTGGTAAAAATAGTTTAAAGCCCTCCGACGAAAAGAATGTAGTTGTCGATGAGATTCATGATGATATTGTTCAAAGCAACAATTTTAAAGAGGTTATTGAAGATCCATCGTACACTAGGGGGCAACAAAAGGTTTTTAAGCTTGTTCATGAACGATTAACTTCAAATTGGCCAAACCTAGCAAAGATAAAAAAATTGGAATGTCTGGTTTACCAAATCAGAACTTCCAATTTTCATAGTCATTGAAATGAGCAAAAATCCAAGAATCAATTTAAAAAGGTTGAAGGAGGTAAATTCCATGACAAACATGTGGGTAGAAAGCTAAAGCTTACATTTAAAGAGCTTTTGGCTAAATATGTAAGAAAAAGAGATGCGAGGAGTGCTTATAAGCCAAACTATCCCAAGCCATAAAGAGTGCCTTCAAAATACAAACATGAGGGTTGGAATCGGCAAAGGAAGAAAGTTTTTTCAGAGGCTCCATATCTTCCTTTCACGCCGATTATGCCGATGCCATATGAATCACCTACTGTAGGTTTTCATCCTTATTCATCATGGGAGTGGCGTGGTTCATGGATGCAATCTCAATTTTGTCCAAGGCAAAATATAAATACAAGAAGACAACCACACACGAGAGACCATTTTGATAAGAAGAATCGGTCAATAGATCAAGAGAAGAGAAAGGTGGTCCGACAAGTCTATCATGTCAAAAAAGATGGCCGTAAAGATAAAAGTTCAGATCTGAATTTAAGTGAAGGAAAGCCAATTCATGCTTTGAAAGCTTCGGCTATTAATGGCAAAAAGATGAAGCAACCAAATGTTGATATTTTTTATGTCAAATCTGAACTAAAGAAGTTAGAGGTGTCCAAGAGCAAATTAGAATTGCCAATTTCCAAGGCAAAAATAAAACCGAGAGGTCCACTCGATTTCTCAAATTGGCAAATGAAGGAATTGCAAAAACTTAGTGCGGAAGAGTTGAAAGAGAAAGGCATGGTATGGATTCGCAAAGAGAATTTGCAAGAACGTGACAATCATGGTGATCAAGTGATGGGTGCAAAGAAGATAGTGGGGAAAAGAAGTGCTAAGAAACAATTAAGGTATGTGCCCGATCATCAAAATTATTGGTCATTTTTTCATCTTGATTTATTGTCTATGTCACCAATGCATATGAGTTGGAGCCATCTCCATATGTTTACTCTCATCTTTCTTGATCTTATTTTAATCCTTGGGAGTACAAATATTGCTTATGCTATAAAGGGTTATGTTCAAATGATCATACAATTGTTGAAATCAATTTTTGTTATGAAGACCAAAATAACTACATATATGACATTTGTATTACTTCTTGAAGTCCATTTCGGTCATATAAATTATATGAAGGATGGATCATAGTGCTTACATTGATGTATGCCTAGATGCTAAATCTTATATCATAAATTTGGTGTTGTTAAGCATTTAGGCACATAGTGATTATAGCTATGTATTTGACATGATGAGTATCCGGTTGCAATGCCGATGAAACTTAATTTTCAGTTGTCAAATGACCGATACTCGAAATTGCCAATGCTGAAATCTTGAAGAACTGGAAATTCCAATTTGGCAATCAGGGAGTTTCAGTTTTGACTTAGTGAGTGATAATTCGGCTATTTTTGATTCAAACTTGGATGGAGCCGAATCAAAGTTTTGAAAAGTCTTTTTTGTCATTGCCTATGTAATTCTAGATTAATATTTCAAAGGAAGTTCAAAGTTCGGCATACAAGCATTTTATGAGCTTTTAAGTTTTATTGCCGAACATTGAAGCATTTAATGAGCATGCTTAAATGCAAAATGACATAGTTTTGACATGGGTAGAAGTGCATGAGACTTCAATAGCCGATGAGTTGTAACCGACCATCATTGACCTACTAATAACTTCGACACTAGAGGGGCAAAGCCGCTAAGTGAAATGTAAGAAAGAAGATGGTACAATAGAAATATTTGTCATGCTTATCAAACATGTGGTGAAATACATAGTTTCATTCGGTCAAGAATATGAATGTTATCTTGCGACAAAACAAGGCCAATGGATGATTTGGTTATCACTTTGTGCAAAATCTGCAGTCACCGAAGTGTCCGGTATAATGCCGGAGTGTCCGACAAGGCCTCTCGGGTTTAGAGCATTTTGCTCACCAGACTATCCGGCACGGTGACCAAACTGTCCAGCAAGCCCTCTTAGGTTCAGGTGCATTGCACACTGGACTGTTCGGTGCAAGACAGAAATGTCCGATGACTAGAGAATCCAGTATAATGCCGGAGTATCCGGCAAGCCCTCTCGGGTTCAGGTGCTTTGCACACCGGACTGTGCGGTGCATGACCGAAATGTCCGGCCACCAGAGTGTCTGGTGATTTGCTGGACTATCCGACAATCCCTCTCGGGTTCGGATGTTTTGCGCACCAGACCATCCGGTGTAATGCCGGACTATAGATTAAACTTCAATGATTCAATAGCCGAAATATTTACTTAATATAGTCTAACGCATTGCTATAATTGACAGAATATTATTTCGGCTACTTGATTAGTTTTTTATATCAATTCTAGATAATCAGTATCTTGTTTATCATCATACTTGAGCAATTTTGGGTAATAAGAATATTTTTTGGCACACTAGTTGTGCCAAAAAACAGAGAGGCATGTGTTGACACCCAAATTTTGTATTTTGGAAAGACCGAAAGTTCTGCTTTCTCGAATCGGATGCTCCAATTTGGTAGACGGAATACATCTGATAATGATTGTTTCACAAAAATTGTTTTTCAACATGTTTTTCGATACATGGAAGGTATTTTCGAAGAGTTTAGCTAAATTCTACTAAAAAAGAAAAGAAGTGCTTAAAACGACATGAAGATGAAGCCAAATCTATGATTTTAAGATTCCTTGATGCAGCGTTCGTTGAGACGATCGAAATGGATATATGGATCATTTAATTTGGCGACCGGACGAGGAAATTACGGAGTTAAAAAAAACGTCCGAGTCACTATTGAAGTGTTCGGCAAAATGCTGAAGTATCTGGTACCGGAGTGTCCGGTAAAGCCCTCTCTGGACGCGGGATTTTGTCCATCGGAGTCTCTGGCAATGTGCCAGAGTGTCCGATACCCGAAGTCAGTTTAGTTGTTTTTACACCAAATCAAAGCTAATTTGTTTTCTAATCAAGCAGATCTGTGGCTCCATAGGGTAAGACCACCCCACCTCTCTATAGAGACCTAAGGCTGATTGAAGAGGTAACCCAATTGATTCTACCAATTGTCCCAATACTTTTTACCTCTTCAAACTCTAATCCTCTTTTAAACTCTTTATGCTGTGCATCTACCGATCTCCACAGCCATATATGATGTCTTAGAGCCTGCCGACCGACCTAAGCCACATCCGGCGACGCTCACGCCCAGACGAGTTTCCTCTCGGGTGGCAGATGCAACGGTCTTTGCTAGTTTGCTCATAAACTAATCGTTTTTTATCACGAAAGCGCGCTGTCTACCACTTTACCAGTTTGCTTGTAAATTTAGCCGTTTTTCACAGCGAAATCGTGATATCTATATCTTCAAAAAATGATCTGAGATAACTTTGTCGATCTGATCCTTTGCGATCCGCACGATATAGTGCTCTCAGTGTATTTATCCGGATTCTTTCGGCGTTAGCATCTGGCAGGGGAAATCCTCGCCGGCAGCCACCAACCGTGCACCTCCTTCTGCTCCAAACTCCAAGCAATGCCAAAGCAAACAGCTCATGCACACGACACGTAATAAAACGAGAGTGAATAGAAGTGATTGAATAACCAAACCATGGTAAAATTCTCCGTCGCCTGCTATATTTGTTCCGCTCTGGTGTGGCCTCCGTTCGGCACCAGCTCCAGCCCACCATCGCGAGCTTCGCCGGTTGGACGACAGGTGGGGTGGCCGATCGGACGATGCATTGTGAGGTGAGGATTATCACTGCACGGAGACTTGCGGCTCGCCAGGCAGTGAACCAATTCGGGGTCAGATCAGGGGAGCCAAGTCGACCAGCACCTGCGGTGCATCAAGAGTGGGTGTGTAGGCGGTGCGAGCCGATGGGAGATGCGCGGATTTTTTGGCGGCGTCTGTCAGCTGCTGGCCGCTGGAGTGAGTTCGTACTTTAGAATCTAACTCATCTGTTTCTATTTAGTTATCGTTATAAGGGTGAGTATAAAAATTAAAGACGGTGAAAAAAAATGAAATTCGTTGAAAACGAACAAAAAAACGATAAAAATAGATATATATTAAAAATAGAGAAAAATTGTATTGAAAAACGAAAATGACAAGTAAAAAAAAGAAAACTTAACAGAGGAAGTAAGATTTTAAAGCATGAGCATTTTATAAAACATCTGTTGCTTTAAGAACTAGGGAATAACACTTTGGTGTTTTTCAGATGATGTGACAGAACTGAGTTCGGGCATCAGAGAAGCACCTAGATGCGGTCCCTCTCGGTTGGCTGGATCATGTTACTAAATGTTGGCACAGACAGCGTCCAAAAGCTGGATACTGCAGAAATCTGTGTTCACGATAGTCATTATTATTTCTAACAATTTTAGCCTAAAATAAAACTTTTCAAATCCTAATTTTACAGATTACTAGCATTTGTGTAGATCCAGTATCAATTGTTAATTTTCCATACTAATTCACCTAATATAAAAAGAGAAGGTATCTGGAAAAATAAATGAGCTGGCCTGGGCAAAATAAGGAAAAGATGTGCAGGCAAAAAGATAGAAATAAATCTGAATCTCAACGTTTTTAAGTGAATCAGACCCCTAATTTGTTAGCCTAGTGGAAATACAACAGTTCTCGCTCAACTCCATATGAATGACCTATAATATAGGCCAAATTGTAGCTAGACATTACACTCCATTCATATCCCAACTATAAATCGTTACTGACACTTTTTCAACTTGCTAATGCACCCTTAGTAATAACCATACTGGATCTAACAAGTAATGCATGAAGATCTATCTAACGAGTATATAAAAAAAACATGAAGTAGACAAGAGATAGATATACAGATCAAAACTATAAAATCCTCTTAACAG
>BCLH01001820.1:24635-45175 GCA_001602315.1 Zoysia pacifica | reverse complement strand
ATTGTGAACTACTCTAGCCTTAAGAAAAAAGAGATTTTTTTAAACCAGGCTGCGCCAAATGCAGCACAGGATAATTCAGAAGCAGTACCTTCTAACACGTATTCCAAACAAAATTCTGGACCATACAAAAAACATTCTATTATATTATGTTTCAATTCAGAAACTACTCTAGCCTTAGTAAGACTGAATTCCCTTGCAAAATAACTCTGATGACAGTGCAGTAACTGCTGAATGCAACTATAAATAGAAGCACGTAAATGTCTAAATAATGAATAAAGGAATATTTCTGGACAGAAAATAGACATAATTCGTTAGCCTGCTTAACCCCTTTACTTGCATAAGCCATGATGTACTAAAAGTAGCAAGCCGTGCAGAAAATTTTGAAGAAACAGCCACCCATTGTTGAAATACGTATATGTTAAGAGCATGCCCCATTGTGCAACATCCATTAAACCTGCTAAAATACCATCATATCAAACAACCATGAACATCATTGTCTCACCAAGTTCCAACAAAATATTGCTTCCAGAGAGATCAGAGCTCTTGACAAAACACTCCTACTAAAAGTACTCATCACCAAGGAATTTCCTAATATGCTGAAATGACCACGGATCATACAAAACCATCTCGAAGCAAACCATCAGTTAAATCAGGCCCATTATCGCCTTGAGCACCTTATTCTTCACTTTGTAGGCGTTCTCCTGCACCTTAATCTCCTCCTCCACCTCCTCCTTGAATTTCTTATCCAAAGCACGAGCCTTCTCCTTGGGAATCAGGCTGAACTCCTTGTTGAACACGCCCGGGTTCTCCGTCTTCAGCTCCTTCAGCACATCCCCGAGGTACGGGAACATGGCACACATCTCCTCAAAATCTGCTGGCACAGTGGCGTCCGCTGGATTAGCGACAGGGCCCCAGACTTGCTTGGAGAGAAGGAAGACCCGGCGGTCGTGTGCATTGGTTGGCAATCGAGCCTTCTTGACATTTCTCTTGTACAGGGACTTCAGGGACTTGATCTTGGCGTTGAGATCTTTTAAGGTGTATTGAACCCTTTTGAGTTGGCCGCGGAGGACAGCTTCGAGATGTTTGTTCTCCGGCAGCGTGTCGTGCTTCCGGCGGTAGTCACCGAGGAGCTCGAGGATGCGGACGGCGTCGTTGTTGGACCAAACCTTCCTGTAGAACGAGGCGGCTGGTACGATGCGGACCTCTTCCTCCTCGTCTTCCTCCTTGCCGACCGCCTCCTCCTCTTCCTTCTCCTCTTCCTCCTCCTCCTCCTCCTCTTCCTCTTCCTCTTCCTCCTCCTCCTCCTCTTCCTCTTCCTCCTCGCCGTCCGCCTCGGCCTCCTCCTCCTTCTCCTCGCCGTCCGCCTCCTCGTCGTTGCCGTCATCCTCCTCCTCCCCATCGGTCTCCTCCTGCTGCTCTTCCTCCTCCTCCTTGTCCGAAGCCTCGGGATGCTGGAGCGGCGGTGCAGCCTTGTTCTTCTTGGGAGAACGGGCACGGGGCGACGGCGCAATCACCTCCTCCAACTCGTCTGAGCCGGAGCTTGTGCCCGTCATCACGGAGGGCTCGACCACCGACGGCGGCGGCGGCAGAGCTCGGCGCTTGGGGGCCATTGCTGAGGCTAGCTAGCTAGGGTTACGACGTGCAGTGGATGGCGGCGGCGATGGAGCTTCCAATGAGGCGTGCTGCCCCGCTGCTAGGCGGTCGTGTTTGGCAGTTTGGCTGCCTGCCCGTTGGATTTCCAAGTGGGGCGTTTATTCCCGTATAAATGAAGAGCAGTAATCATGGTAGGCAACGAAATGACGGCTCATCTTTCATTTTTTTTTTCTAAAATACGGTTCACCTTCCATTTTTGTTATCTCCTTCTAAATCACGCGGAGGGGTGTTAATTTGAGCTGATCACATCAAAGATCAGTCGTCGTACCTGCCAGTGTGCCAAAACTGAAAATACCGTGCACAAAATCAGACATTACAGTTTGATGACAAGCGCAACAGAATATAATTATTTTAACAAATCTGCTATCCAGAATGTGCATAATTGGAGTAGCCATCTGGGTCAAGGTTTCAGTTATGGATCGAACCAGAGACACCGGTCTCATAAAAAAAAATACGAAAACCAATAAAAAATTGCTCCGAATTTCAAAATTAAAACTTGAATGAAATTGTTTCAAAACAGTACAGTAAATTAGTCAGTTTTTTTTTTCATCTGGTTTTATCGATTTCTCGATTCACTGGTTTTGAACTTTAAAAATTTGAAATATATCCGTTTCACCAGCTTACCCTTTGGTTTACCTTTATTGTATGTTTTTACTAGTTTTAAAATTTCAAAAATTTTAAATTTTCAAAAAAAAAAATTTGGAAAAAAAAACTAACTGATTTTCAACGGTTTTGTAAACCTTGATCCATGTCAACTATCTTAAGACCAAGATTAGTAAGTTATCATCCCATCAACCATCAGAATACATAAATACAAGTGAGCACATCGCTGAGATCATCCAAAAGAAAATTGAAACAAGAATATAAGACATGATTTGGTCTAGCAGCCAGAAATTCCATTATAATCAATTATGATTTGGTTGCAGTAGTATACTTCTATTTGAGAAAAATCAATACGTAACACCTAGGTTTCTAATCACCTAGGCATCCTAAACTAAGCTCCGTGTGTCTGCTAGTAAAGAACAGAAATGCACAAAAGCACCGAATAAAATACGCCCTTGTTCGATTTGCGTTGTCGAGTTCTTGGCACGGATAGTCAGCAATGGCATTGTCATTTTTTTCAGTTTTATAACCACTCATGGGATGGGACTGGAGGGATCAATAGGGGATGCATTCAGTGACTAGTACGTGTTACAATTTTTTGATCTGCATGGGATTGTTTGAACAATGTGGGGTCGGAGTTTCAAACACTAGGTAACTTTTTACATGCCTAGTTGCATCCGGGATGAACATTACACTAGACAGAAATCCTATTTTTGGTCAATTCCTCGAATCTAATGTAGGGTTACCACACGCAAATGGCTCATCATCAACTGGTTGCAAGCATCAGCGATGCTTCTGCTTGCCTTCAACCGATCAGGTGATTGACCATCCTCGTTCTAATGCTCCGCTGACAGGAAAACTGGCCGTCAATCCTTCAGCTAGCAGTGTGGATCGAACTTTTACTCCAAATCTGCTTGGTTGACTCCCTCCAGCTTATTGATCTCCGCACCGTCATGGCTTTCCTGAAGATGAAAGTTGGGGTTGCGCGTATGTCGAATTCTGTAAGCAGTTCCTAAGAGCAACCATAGCGTGTATTACCGTGGTCGGCATTAGAGGTGGGCCCCTGTTAGGCAGCAGTAGATATGAACACACTACTGGAAATTACAATGTTCCCTGCCGTTGAAAATCATAGGAAACAACTCTTAAATCAGACATGCCCCTACAAAATAGCGTAGGGAAAGAAGCGCAGAGAAAAGTTCGTGGGGGAAAGAACGTATGCCCTACGCGGTTTTGCACTTTTGTAGGGAACAAATCTTCCCCTACCATACCGAATTTGTTGGGAACCACTGATCTACGTGCCTGGTCACTCTGACGTGTAAAGTTGTTTTCTCTACGAGTTCAGAATGGAAGGGAACTATTTCCCTACAAAACTTCCGCTGATGTCTAAAGCAACTTTCCCTACGAATTTACAGTGGAAGGGAAAATGTTTCCCTACAAAATATGCACGCTGACACTTTTTAAAACCAATACTTTTAAACAAATTTACTGTAAACTAATACAAATCTGGAATCTCCACAACAAGATTGACTCAGAAAGGATAATACATCAAGATAACAGTGGTATTCCATGATAACATTGAATGATCATTAAATAATTAAAAGGGTATGACATATCAAATTACATCCACAATTTTACTTACGTTATTATCTATCCGTAAGTGCAGCAACATTTAAACTATTTTTAAACATCACAGCTATTCCAATGATTTGTAACCATCATCCCTATCCCAAAATATGGCCTGCTATCATATCTATCTCAAAATGCATGTAACTAATAGAAGTTTGGAGAAAAGAACAGCTTTAAAACTACAAGCAAAGCTCCCATCCAATCCACCTCAATCTGCTCTTAAACATCTCAACAAGGAGGAAGTTCATCATTCAAATCAGCACGAAAGCTTGCACCATTTGCCGTTCCATTTTCATATGTATCAAAAACTACTCGAGCAATTCTTTCAAGTGTTTTCATAGGATTATTCATTCCAATAGCTGAACCAAAAGTATCGGCCTACAAGTGCACATAAAGATTAAAGTAGAACTATTATATAAATGCATTCCATTCTCATACGCATCAAAAGTTTGTTGTACAAATGTGCAAGATACATATATTATTTGGACATGCATAAATAGATAGTGAAACAGGATGTGCTAGAGAGGTTGAGATAGTATGCACAAAGAGACCGAACCAGCTCGTGCGTGACAAGCCGAACCAGCTTGAGGATGAGACGGACACGGCCGTGCCAAAACATGGTGTTGACGTCGAAATCGGATTCAGATCAACACACCGCTCGCACGTCCGTGTGCAAGAATACCGGCGTTTCTTCAACGTTGAGTTTGGTGCAACACCTAGATAATCTCGCCTTCAGAGAGACCCCGTCGGAGGAGGATCGTCTTAGAGATGATCCGGGCTCCATCAAACCAGCCAGATCACCGGGACGAAGGAAAAACAGTATGAGAGTCGAGTAAAAGAATTAGAGTTTGGAAAAAAATGAAAAATATAAGGCAAAATGTTTTGATCCATTGGGATGATCTTCAATCGGCCATAGGTCTCTGTTTTATAGAGGAGGGATGGTCTTATCCCGTAGGGCAACTAATCTCACGAGTTAAAAAAGAAATTAAAATCAATCTACTAAAAACTTTTCTAAATCAGCATTATCGGAGTCTCTGATAAACTGTCGGAGGTTTTGTCGTGTAATTTCGAAAACCTGAGAGGGCTCACCGGATACTCTAGCAACGTGTCGGACACTTCGGTGGGCTAAATGCTCGAATCCGAGAGGGCTTATCGGACCCTTTGGTGGGCCAAGTACTCAAACTCGAGAGGGCTCATCGGACACTCCGGCAGCATACCGGACACTTTGATGGGCTAAGTGCCAAACTCAAGAGAGCTCATCGGACACTCTGGCAATGTGCTGAACACTCCGGTGGGCTAAATGCCCGAACCCAAGAGGGCTCACCGGACACTTCGGCAATGTGCCGGATACTCCGGTAGCTCTGTGATTTTGGATGTCAACATATGCACCATGTTTTTTTGTGAAGTTCCTACACTATAAAACATTTAAGCACCCAAAAACCTCTAAGGGCGATGGTTTTCTTGACTCATCGGCCATTGTATTCAACTTTGGCAACGATGTTCTTCACATCAGCCATTTTTCTCTTACGTTTGTTGCCATACATTTGGATGATATTTTTTCAAGTATCGGCCGTTAAGGGCCCTAGGTAATGATTCTCCGCGAACATCTTCCAATATGTATGTGTTTCCAGCGATGACTTTCTCTATTCGGTATGGTCCTTCTCAACTAGAAGACTATTTTCCGAATTTATTGCTTCTTGAGCCTACGGGCAGAATAGTTTTCCAAACCAATTCGGCTACCTGAAATGTTTTGACTTTCACCTTCTTATTGTAGGCTCTAGCAACTCTAGCCTTGTCTATCTCAATTTCTTTAAAAGTATTTAAACATTTATCGGTGACTTCATCGATATTGTCTAGCATTAGAGTTCTATACTCATCAGTCGATAAATCATTTTGTTGAGATTGTTCTTAGATTTACCTCGACGGGTAAAATGGCCTCTTGTCCATACACAAGTTCATAGGGCGTTACCTTAGTTGCCCCATGCCTAGATATTCAGTGAGCCCGCAATGCTTTCGATAAGACTTAATGTCATCTCTTGAGATTGTTCTCTATCTTTTTTCTTAATGAGTTTAATCAATGGTTTGTTACTAGACTCAACCTGACTATTGGCCTGAGCATAATATAGAGATGAATTGAGTATCCTAATTCCGTAGGATTCGACAAACTCTTTAACATGACCGGACGTAAACAAAGTACCCTAGTCAGTAGTCAAAGTTTGAGGTATACCGAATCTATGAATAATATGTTCGATAAGGAACTCAATTACCTCTTTGTGCATCATATTCTTGAGAGCCACCGCTTTGGTCCATTTGGTGAAGTAATTCGTCGCGACCAACACAAAACGATGTCCCTTCGAAGATGGAGGATGTATTTGCCCTGTGAAGTCTAATCCCCATCCTAAAAATAGCCATGACTACAGGTGCCAATTTCATGTTTCTAAATCTTTGGCACTCTTCGCATCCTTTGTAGTAGCGATAACAATCAGCAATCATGGTTGACCAATAGAATCCGACCCTTCTTAACAACTATTTCATTTTTAGAGCCGATTGATGTGTACCACAAATGCTCTCATGAACTTTCCCCATAGCTACCCTAGCCTCGTCATCACCCAAACATTTCAAAAGAAAATCATCTCCCGTTCGGCGATATAAGTCACTATCGATCAAAGTATATTTAAAAGCCACATGCCGAACTTTTCTATCTACACTTTGGGTTGGGCTACGAATGTATGAAATTATGGGTGACCTTCAATCAAGTGATTCGGTACTATCAGGGTTTAACGTGTTAGTTTTCGAACAGTCTAATTCCAACACCTCAAGCATCAGTTTCTTATTGACTGAAAATCTACCATTACTAACATTGTAACCTGATTCTTGTTGAGCCAACTCATTGGTTTCACTGTTTTCTAGCTGAGGCACATGATATATGTTGAACTAATCCATTCTTCTAATGATGTTGGCATTCAATGATTCGTCTAAGCATTGAAAATTTACAGAAATTTGTTGCACTACTAACAACGAATCACCGAAAGCCTCCACATGTTTAACCCCCATAGACTCCAACATCTCTAAACTGAACAACAATGCTTCATATTCGGCTTGGTTATTGGTGTAATCATACTCTAATTGGTTTGAGAATTCAAAGTGTGCATCATGAGAAGATACTAAAACCACACCAACACTTTGATCCTTTTTACAAACCAATCCATCAAAAATATAACTTTCAAGGGATAAAAGTACCATAAGCAACATCTAGATCATGTTCTAAATCAATCTGATATTTAACAATAAAATTAGCAACAATTTGGCCTTTCATGGATTTCAATGATTCATAAGACAAATCATATTCAATCAATGCATAAGCCCATTTACCAAGTCTACCACTAGAAATCAGCCTATGCAACATATGTCTCAACTTGGTGCACGCATGGTAAAAAAAAAGCATAGTTTTTTTATTAGAGTGTACCTTATTTTCGCATCCACCAACCGTCGGCTCACATAGGTGATCACGTACTCCTTTCTTTAGGCTTCTTGTCTCAAAACAAACATCATCTTCCGCCGCTACATAGAGATGAAAAGGGACTCCTCCCTTAAGCGTCCTAAGCACGGTGGCGAAGACAAGTACTCTTTGATCTTCTCAAAAGCTTCTTGATGTTTTGCCCTCAAGTAAATTTGGCTTCATCTTTAGCTGAAGAATAGGAGTAAATGCATTAATCTTTCCCGACAAATTGGAAATGAATCGCCTTAAGTAATTCACTTTTTCTAAAAAGCTTTGCAACTCTCTCTCACATGTAGGCGCTTGCACGCTACTAATTGCTTCTATCTTCTTAAGATCCACCTCTATGCCCTTTTCATTAATTATGAAGCCTAAAAATTTTCTGGCCGATACACCAAAAGCACAATTGAGCGGATTCATTTTCAAACCGAAACCACGCATTCGATCCAAAGTGAGTTGCAAATCGGCCAAGTGAGAATCCAGAGCGGCCGATTTGATCACCACATCATCTATATAAACCTCTATGATGAAACCATGCAAATCATAAAAGATAAAGTTCATGACTCTTTGATATGTGGCACCCATATTCTTTAACCCAAAAGTCATGACAACCACTCAAACAATCTTACAAAATTGGGACATCTAAAAGCAGTTTTAGACATATCCTCTTCGGCTTTAAAGATTTGGTTGTATTTCGCATTACCATAAAAAAAATAATAACTCTATGGCCAAAAGCATCATTAATCAACATATCGACTATGGGCATAAGATACTCATTTTTAGGAGTGACCCTATTGAAATTTCTGAAATCAATGCAAACTCTAATCTTACCGGTGTTCCTTTTTTTTCACTGGCACGATGTTGGATATCCACTCCGCACACCTACATGGTCTTATAAATTTCGCATCAAGTAATCGATTAATTTCCTCTTTAATCTGATCATGCATATTTGGGTTAAACATCCTCATCGGTTGCTTAAAAGATCCAAAACTAGATTTTATTAGAAGCCGATGCTCAACTAGCTCGTGGCTCAACCCGGTATTTCATTATAAGACCATGCAAAACTGTCCATATATTTTTTTAATAAACCTATTAACTTTACCTTATAATCGGCTTTCAAATTTTTATTAATATAAGTTGGTCTCAGATTATCATCACTGCCAAGGTTCACCTCCTCAAAAGGATCGACTGATATGAATCTTTGTCCTAACTTATCAATATCTTCTATTTTCTCGATAACTTCGCACATATCATTCGTATTAGACCGATAGTGTTCTACTCTCTTTTGCAACCAATCAAGATTAGAATCTATTAAATCACATTATATATTTGAGCTGATTTTCCATCGGCTTTATATTGACCGGTACAAAACCATCTCTTGTCGCGCTAAGAAAATTATAATCCGTCAAGTCTAAACCGGTCAAGCACTTGACGGTGTCATGCGGCAAAGAAGATGATTCGACCATAGCAACACAAGCCGATGCATCTGCATAAACAACCTCTATATCATCACAATCCATTGTATCTAGAATTGGTGTAAGGTAGAAGGAACGCATCTATTGGCATGAATCCAAACACGCCCTAAAATCAAGCTATAACTACCACGCACATCGGCAACAAAGAAAGCGGTAGCCATAGTCTTGCTTTCAACGGTGAGTTCCATAGAAATGACCCCCTTAGCCTCGATAGAGTCTCCTCCTCCCACATCATTCAAAGTCATGTTGATCCGGATGAGCTCGTCATTGGCTTTACCTAGCTTCTTAAACAAAGAATACGGCATTAGATTAACAATAGCATCGCCGTATACAAGCATGCGAGAAATTGGTGAGCCATTAATATAACCTCTCACATAGAGGAGTTTCAAATAGTTCTCTGATTCCTCGAGCTTTTTGAAGATAGCACTTTTCAGCCTAAAGTCGAATTGTGCCGTAACTTCTTCCTCTATAAGCGAATAATCGGAAAGGGATAAGTAAATGGTGTTAATGTCCATATCTTCTTGAGGCAGTGTAGGCTCGTAGTCTAAGAGGTCGTCGTCGTCGAACTCAGATATATTGATGTCTCCCTTGGGCGAGGACGTGTGGAGTCCTCTCCCAAAATGGCATCCGCCAAACCAAGCGGCTTCGGAGTAGTCTCTGCTTCCTCCGTCACCGGTGGAGTAGGGGCCTCGGGCTCCTTAACCCTCCACTGCTAACTTTGAGGGACCATCGGCTTGATCTCGTTGAAAACCTCGCCCCTCTTTTTCTCCACCTCTTCACGTATCTTTTAGAGACGCAGCCTTTGGAGCTTCCTCTAGGTGAACACCACCTCGGTTGCATGTACTTGGAGGAGCTCTTGTTGCTACTAGCTTCATGGTCATAGGAGGCCTTTTCGACTGGATCATCCAAAGTGATCGGCCCCGTGAAGACTCCCCATATTTTGATATTAGTTGTGCCGATTTTCACATCATCTCTGGATGCACTCTCTTGATGAACAATGGAGGAGAGAGCATTCTTACCTTGATTCGAGTGTCACTCTTGCTTAGGCGCGGTGGTGGAACTCCCTCCTTGATTCTTGATCGGTCGAGATTCCGTTCGATCCGGAGTAGAGTTGGAGAGCCTTGTGAAGACATCTCCTCTCGGTATGTTCCACCTCGAATGAAATGGAGAGTATGGCATCGGTGGCATGGGCATCGACGGCACGGGCATCTATAATCTCATGTATGGATGCCACACAAAGAACGGCGGGCAAGGCATATGATGGAACCATGGTGGCGGCACTTCGAAGCCATGTGGAGGAAAAGGAGGAGGAGGCCCGTGCACATTCACGGTTAGCCTCATCTCCTTCCTAGGTGAGCTGCCTCTCTAAGGTGGTGATCTTGATCGCTTCATAGACTGATTATTCAAATCGGTCTTATGATTCTTGTACATAGCCATGAGCCGGTCGAAGGTGCTTTTAGACCTCATCTTCTAATCCGTGGCTTTGCTTTAATTTACCTTCCACTTGCCCACTTCAGGACTCTTCGGCTTTATCATCTTGGGCTGTGGAGCTTGCCCCCTGAGTCTAAAGTCTTGGATGGTGACTTTTAGAGACTCTTGACCATTGGAGTACTTCTCAAGCACCACCTTCCTTGAGGCACCCTTCTCACTTAGAGAAACAGGCATCTCATCCCCAATGATCACGTTCTTCCGTTCGGTTGTATCGGTTTGATGAGGCCGAATCAACACCATAGGGTTGAGCTCTAGAGTGTTGACGGGGAAAGGGTGCTTGTGGATCTGCATCTCTTTAAGACTCAATCGTCTCTCATTAAGGGCTGATTGGATCTGTCGACAGAAAATATTGCAATCATTAGTAGCATGAGAATAAGAGTTATGCCATTTACAATATGCCTTAGGCTTAATCTCATCCGCCGAAGGTACAATATATGCGACCTTAATGTATCCACCCTTGTGCAGCTCATCAAATATTTTATCACATTTGGATACATCAAAGGTGTATTTCACATTATCTTTCTAATTTTTATGAGCCAGTTTGAGCGAATCACAATCAAATGATTTAGCCTTAGAAGGCCAAACAAACTCGACAACCAATGTCATTGGAATCATCATCGGAGCTATTCGAATCATATTCCATGATGTGCACACAACGGCAGGTTTTGTAGTCATGCTTTATTTCTTTTTTTTGGCTTTCTTGATCTAAAGCCCTTTGTTGGAGGTGGGTGAGTGTAAAAAAATCATACCCCTCCAACTTTTCTCTAAGATGCGACCGTAAGCAGCTAAAAGCTAAGTCGGCTAAATCTTTTTTAGAAATTATTAAATTAAAGTATCGGTTCTTAATATCTCTAATCCGCCGAAGATAGTCAACGACGGGTTCCTCCTTTCCTTATTGAACCGATATCAAGTGTGACATGTTCAATTCATTGTCCTCGAAGTAAAAATGACCATTAAATTTACGCTCTAATGACTCCCATGTGGAAATAGAGCCCAGAGACAATAATAAAAACCAAGAGAAAGAGGTTCCGGTTAGTGATAAAGAAAACAACAGTACTTTCAAAGCTTCACTAAAACTTGCTTCTCCTAGTTGCGCTATGTATTGACTAATGTGTTCCCAATTGGTTTTGCTATCTTTGTCATTGAATTTGACAAAGTCGAGAACACGCCATCCAACGAGATACGAGACCGAATCAAAATACATGGGGTATGGCTTTTGATAAATTCGGTCTCTCCCCTTAAGGTCTACCCCTAGCATTTCGCAAAATTATTTGTTTAAATCCTCCTTAATGCACGTTATACAATCCTCTATGTTATACCTGGCCAACGGGCCACGGCACGGTCCCGCCCGAGCTCGGGCCAACTCTGAGCTGGCCCGACATGGCCCACTTAGCTCATCGGGCTGAGCTGTGTCGGCTTGTGGGCTGACCACTCAGGCCCAGACACGGCCCGGGTGATTTTACACGGACCAGGCCGTGCTTTGGAGCTCGTTGGGCCGTGTCAGGCCCGGCCGGCTCGAAGCACGGGAAAAAATTATTTTTATTTTTTTGAGATATTACTAAAAAAATAATTATATAATATAGAAAAATAAAAATTTTAAACATAAATAAGTCAAATTACATATATTTTAATATTAAATTTCAATAAAATAATAAACGAGCAGTGCCGAGTCGGGCCGACTAGGCTAAACGAGCCTGAGAACAGGCCTGATCGGGCCGGCCCAGCGGGCCTACGGCCAGGCCCACGGCTCGGGTCATGCCTCAGGCCGGCCTGGCTCGTCTGGTGGTCGTGTCGGGCTGTGTTCAGGCCAGGCCAAAAGTGTCGGGCCTCGAGCCGGCTCATTTGGCCTGGCCCAGTTGGCTAGCTATACTCTATGTTGGCAATGAGTGGCCTAGTGGACGCGACCGGTGATGAAGGGTGTAGGCTTGTTTTCATAGCACTAAATAATTCATTAAGAACGGGGCCATGAGGGATACCCGTACCGCTCGGTGAGATAGGTAGTGTGCTATATACAATGGTATGATAAAGAGAAATAAATGTAGCCAATTCATTCAATCGGCTCGTAGTCGAATTGGGGATGCTAGTAATTGGCTCTATGCTAGCGAGTGACACTACCAAAGCGTTAGTTTGCACATGAGAAGAAAAACTAGATTGTTCACTTAACGAGTTCAACGGCATGTCATACGGAGGTTGTTCTACACTAGAAGTAGTGAGCGCCCATGTACTAGTAGGAGACCTACATGCGTAATATGAGACGATAATGCAATACAAACATTCTTAGACTTAGATATGTTCTCTTGAATCATGTATTACATATCGTTCCGAAGACCTTTTTTATGTCAGCAAAGTAATATGAAGGTTTTTAAAGTAACAGGAGAGTGGGAAGATATTCTTATATTGGCAGCATCCATCGCCGCGTCGTCGTCGATGACCGAAAGAATAGGCTTCTTCACTTGATAGATCGCGCATTGGCGGTCCTTCTTAAAATATGCCAAGTACTCTGCAGCTCTCGCTCGTCGCGCGCCTTGCGAGCCTCCTTAGGCAACTCCTCCAAGGACGGCATGAATCGTGGAGATCTCGAAATTCATAGTGGAAAACAACGACTCGGTTTGTGCAACTGAAATCACTCGTTCCTCAATGGAGTCGCCAAAAAATGTGTTGACACCGAAATCGGGTCCGAACCAACACACCGCTCGTAAGTCTGTGTTCGGAAACATTTTTTTCAATGCCAAATTTAGGGCAGCACCTAGATAATCCTACCTCGAGAGAGACCCTGTCGGAAGAGGATCGTATTAGAGATGATCCGGGCTCGGTTAGGCCAGCGAGATCGTCTTCAAACGTCATCACGATGAAGGAAGAACAGCACGAAAGTCGAGTAAGGGGATTAGGTTTTGGAGAAGCCCAAAAAGTGTAAGACAAAATGTTTTTATCGATTGAGATGACCCTCAACCGACCATGAGCCTCTGTTTTATAGAGAAGAGATGGTCTTATTTCGCAGGACAACTAAACCTACGAGTTAGGAAAGAAATTAGAATCAATCTGCTGAAAACTTTCTTAAATCAGCATTATCAGAGTCTTCAGTAAAGTGTCGAACACTGCGGTGATCGGAGTCTTAGGTAATATGTCCAAGGTTCCGTCGTGTAATTTCAGTAACTCGAAAGGGCTCACCGGATATTCAGGCAACGTGCCGGAAACACCGGTGGGCTAAATGCCCGAATCCGAGAGGGCTCATCGGACTCTCCGGCAGCGTGTCGGACACCTCGGTGGGCTAAATGGTCGAATCCGAGAAAGCTCACTGGACACTATGACAGCGTGTCGTACACTCCGTTGGCCAAGTGTCTAAATTTGAGAGAGCTTACTAGACACTTCGGCAACATGCCGAATACTCTGATGTACTTAAGTACTCGAATCTGAAAAAACTCATCGAACACTTCGATAACGTGCCAGATATTTGGATGGCCGTAATTTTTTGTGTGACGCATGGTTTCATCCCGTTTGGTCTCTCTGGAGCGACGGACCGGAGCATCGCAATTCACACGCGTCGGCGGCGCAGGACGTGGAGCCCAGGTAGGCACAGCTACGCAGCCCCGGCTGCCAGCTTCGGCCCGCGCCTAGTGCCTTCTAAGTTCTCTCCTCCGGATAACCACCACGCATGCGCGCGCGCCACCACCTTACTTGCGTGTCGCGCATCCCGCGCCCTTCTGCACACGCGTCGTGCGGCGCGAACATCGAGCGGCCCTGCCGTCGTCCGCGTCGGCGCACACGCGCCGGCGCCTGGCCTCGAGCCGCGCCGCTTCCGTCGCGGCTATAAAAGGGCGGGCGCCCGGCTCATCCAGTTTGTCATCGAGCATACACAACGACCACTTGCTACAGGCCACACAATTAATCATCCCAGAATACTCAGAAGGCTAGTAGTGAGAGTGAGAGAGCTCAGTTGATCGGCATGGCGTCCGGGCAGCAGACCAGGCAGGAGCTGGACCGCAAGGCCCGCGAGGGCGAGACCGTCATCCCCGGTGGCACGGGCGGCAAGAGCCTGGAGGCCCAGCAGAACCTCGCGGAAGGTCTGCTGCTTGCCGCGTCCACCGATCTACCCAGACTACTCGCGGTGACATGAACTTTATTTTGCCTGGCTAACTAACTGAAAACATCGGTCTCGCTTGCATTGTTGAACCTGTGCAGGTCGCAGCCGCGGCGGGCAGACCCGGAAGGAGCAGCTGGGGCAGGAGGGGTACAGCGAGATGGGAAAGAAGGGCGGGCTAAGCTCCACGGGCGAGTCCGGCGGCGAGCGCGCCGAACGGGAGGGCGTCGACATCGACGAGTCCAAGTTCACCACCAAGACCTAGAAAGATTCTGCATGCGAGCAGCATCCGTACCGTACGTGTGCTCCGCCCTATAGCTGCGTACGCGTACTCCTAGCTGGCTGTTATATTAGGTTACTGTACTAGTGGTATAGGCTGGTAGCCCTTTTGCTGTCTTCTCCTTGTGGCGTGCAGGGAGAGATCTAGGAGCGTAGTCTTGTGTCCCCTCAATAATAATGTACGAGCACGGCGTGTTAGTGTACGTGTATCGTAGCTTAGCTCTAATATTCCAGTACTGGGCGGGCTTGCTTCAGGCATTGTCCTTTCACCAGCCTGGGTTCGTGCTCCATGCGCCGTGCCTGCATGTGTGCGACAGGCCGTACGTGTTGCATGGTTTAGCAGCAGCAAGCAACTATAATGCCTGTATCAGCTTATGGCAGTGCATGCTTTGTAGTTTGTGCTATCTAGGTTCCCTTCTGGTAATGAGAAACGTTCCTCTGAATTGGCTGGTTTTCGATCTGTTATGCTCGTTTTTAATAGTCGGCGGTTCAGTGATCGCTTTCCCTACGAATGTGCCATGCACATACGCGCCCATCCATCTGGGACATAAGACTCGGGTGCTGGTCTTTTAACCCGACTCCCGTTTTCTTACCATCTCCAAAGAATCGCACGCTACGGCCACGGCCATACGCGCAGGCGGCCGGACCAAGCCACCGCATCCGCCGGCAGCGAGGCCACACAACACCTCGCCGTCGCCACGGACGTGAACTCAAGAGGGACGTGGGGTGGGCGTCGGGGACGCGGATGAAGCCGCGCGAACAGCCACGAGGATTTGGTCGTTGATGTGCGGGGATAGCTCAACGGCACTACGTACGGGCTCTCGCGACGAGCTGCGGAGCTCGGCGACGCAAGGAGGTCGACCGATTCGATGCGTGGGCACGATGTGCCGGGCAGCCGGTGTAAATGTTGAACACCCCCCCCCCCCCCTATCTCCATGCCAGGATCTTTTGCACTGTTCTTATCCCAGTACGTGTTAAGGGGATTTATATCCTCTGTCTTAGCTTTTCTATGGCAAACTTTGCTATACATAAATCAATGCTCTATGATTTAAGATCATTTCTTACCTAAATTGATGTGTGATGAGTGGCTAAATTGATGTGATGTATGGCCTATGAATTATACAGTTATTATTCAACGTTAATTCTATAATAGGTTGTTAAGATCAAGCTTGACAAAATTTGTCATTCAAGAGAAAAGGAAAAGGCAAAATTTAAGATCATTTCTCATCTAAATTGATGTGATGAGTGGCTAAATTGATGTGATGTGCGGCCCATAAATCATACAGTTATTACTCGACGTTGATTCTATTAACTCGACGTTGATTATATAATAAATGGTTAAGATCAAGTATGGCAAAGTTTGCCGTTCAAGAGAAAAGGCAGAGGATATGAATCCGTGTTAAGGTCTTGATTGGAATGGAGGGAGATTGTAGGAATTTTTGTAGGAACGGTTTTCACAGCAAAGGAATAGATGGAGAAATTTGGAATGAAATTCATAGCATAATCAATGCTCTATGATTTAAGATCATTTCTTACCTAAATTAAATTGATGTGATGAGTGGCTAAATTGATGTGATGTGTGGCCTATGAAGCATACAGTTATGACTCAACATTGATTTTATAATAAGTGGTTAAGATCAAATACGACAAAATTTGTCATTCAAGAGAAAAGACAGAATATGTCCTGATTGGAATGGAGGGAGATCGTAGGAATTTTTGTAGGAAGGGTTTTCACAGGAAAGGAATAGATGGAGAAATTTGGAATGAAAGAAGTGGCGTTTCCTTTCTGGAGAAAAGGGAAGAAGGAATGGCCATTTCACAGGAACTAAAAAATCCAATCTGATCTCAGGAATCACTGGCTCGCTCGCACGTCGCCGATAGGAAGAGCTAAAGTTTCCTCTATTTCCATTCTTACATTCCAAACACATTTCTCTGTTTCGTATTTCTGTAGCTTTTTCACTTTTTTCGATTCTTATATTTGTTCTCATTCTTATATTTTTATTTGTTTATCTATTTTTCATTCTTCCGATTTTGTTCCTGTATTTTTTATTATTCCGTTTCAAACGGGGTCTAAGAGATTTTGTGTGCGACGCTGCTCTTGGAGGTCTCGGTTTGTATTGGTTTTCTTGCCCGGTGTGTTGCTGCATCAACTTGTTAGACGCGCGCCATGGTCACCGTCAAAGCACCACATCACGCGCCATGCCCGGTGGTGGATCGCCGAGTCCCGTCGTGGCGGGCTCTGACTTCTGAGTATGCTCCACGGCGTCGTGTTGCTTCGTGAGCTAGGCATGCGAAAACGGTTAGGCTATTTTTCGACAAGGGCTGTTAAACAATCGAGCGGTATGAATAAAATATGACGACCTAAAATCGGTTAGTCGGGTAGTTTGGACAGTTTTCCGACCGGTTTATAGCTCATAGGGTCGTGTAGCACTGGCCTAACCACTGTTCATGATGATTCAAAGAAACCATAAACCATCACTCGTCTCAGTTAACATTAAATAAATATTCAAAAGAATTTAATATAGTTTCCAATTAAGAATGGCGGTTGAGAGTGGAACAATGAAGTACAAATTTTGTACCTCTAAAAAATATTGAAAGATAAGTTTTAGTTTAATAGTGAACTAAACTTCTTGCCATATCGATAACAATTAAAAACGAAGAAAGTATATATAAATTGGTCATAATTCAATACAGGCTGCTTCGTGGGATGTCAGTCCAAATATGCTGGGGGTTCGAGTCGTGGCGTTAAGGTTAGGTTCAAATGGGTTTTCTTATTAGGTTTAAAATGGAATAACTTTGGACGGATCACAATGCAGAGACAACAGTTTGGGTTGGCCTAGTTTTGTAAATTAAGCTCTTTGTATAGACGACGGCGTAGGTTGATCAAAAGCATCTTCAACAACTACTTGTAATAGGTACTCTCAATAGCTTGTGTGTAAAAGATTTTTGGGCCTGTACATGTCAGCAGTCAAATCACAAATGCAAGCACAAATTCAAGCCGGTGCGAACAAAATCTTAGCAAAAATACAAAATGTCAGCCATCCAAGGTACGATACCAAACAATCTTTTTTATTTCACATATGGAGCAGTAGCACATACACATGGCAGCGTCACACTCGAGAGCGGCTCTCGCCGCGGATTGCTGAAACAGGGCTAGGACGCTAGTCGACTGCCTTGCCGGCGTCGGCCAGCGTGCGAGGAGACACTGCGCTAGCAGGCACACCGTACACATGCTAGGGCCGGAGTCGTGATATCGGGAGCACCAACCAACGCAGGTAGTAACTTCGTTCTAAAATATAATTATTTTTAGATTTAGATAAGTGGAATATTTTTAATTTTTATTAATAATATTTAAAAAATTACATAATTTTTAATATAAAAAATAATTTTTATGAAAGCTTATTTCATTATAAATTTTAAAAATATAATTTTTATATGATAAAATATTAATATTAATTATAGATTATCAATAGTCAAAGACTTTAACTAATCGTAAAAATACTTATGTTTCAAAGGGAGTACTACGTTTTACATTTGGGTAATAAGTGAGTACCATTTTAGATCCTGTTCGGTAGCATGAATTGAAAAGAAATGGAAGGGGAATGAAGAAGATTAAATTTTGATCTAGTTTGTGAGGGATTGAATCCTCTCCATTCCATGTCTTTAGATCCTGCTTGGTTAGCATGGATTGAGAAAGAGTGGAAGGGGAATGAAGAAGATTGAATTTTGATCTAGTTTGTGAGAGATTGAATCCTCTCCATTTTATATCCGTCTTTGTCAAATTCTGGTTGAAAGAAAGATTAAATGAACATACTTTTAGATGGCTACGAAAGTTTAGAGTGAGTGTTAGAGAACTATTGGAGAGTGTGTTTTTTTTAAATCGAGAGTGATTTTTCTTAGTACAACTAAAAATATACTATATTTAATTAGAAAGAGAATTAGAGAATGTGTTTTAGACAAACACTTTTATTAACTACTAAATCCAGACAAATCGCTAAACACCAGACCGGTTCTAAAGCTATATGGTAGACATTAGAACACGCGCTCACCTATCGGCACTGCGCAAGCACCATGAGAACGAAGCTGTATCCACTACCCTGTTACAGTCCTGTGGGCGGACCGCCACCGAGCACGAGATAAAATCTTCTGCCATGTGAAATCAAATTTCCTTCAACAGACTCCCATCAGCTTTGATCCAGTTCAGTCGATGTAATGATGCTCTAAAGCTGTAGTTATATTGTTACACAAGAGGAGGATGAGAAGGGTCCGGCCAATAGTATGCTGCTTCCACCGTTCAGCCCCATGCATGTACTCGAACAAACACGGACCAATCACGCCTGGAAAAATTTGGGACAGGAAACCGTCGAGACGAAGTGGCGACGGTCGTCGGTCGATCCGGTCCATACCTGCACACTCGCAAGCCGTGACCCAAGCTGCAGTTCCATGTTCCATGCATGCATGGCTCCTCGGGCGTGAAGAGGACACGCGCGGCAATGCAGCCCGGCGCGGCACCAGCTAGCCTCGCCGCTACAGTGCCGTCGCGACTGCCACAGGCCGCCTCGCCCTCTCCCGTCCCGTCCCGTCAGCCGGCAGGATAACCCCGGCCGGCCGCTTGCACGGCCCGGGCACGCATGTCTGCTCGGCGCTCCTCGAGCTCGAGGACTCTCTCTCGCGGGCTCCCTATGCGCGCATGCACGCTTTCACGCTTCCACACGTGCGTACGTGTCGCCGCGCCGGTGGCCCCGCGCACACGCGTCGCGCCGCATGGGCGCCGAGGTGCTCCCACGTCGGCGGCTCGGCGGACACGTCGGCCCGCGACGGCCGGCTCTTGGATGATGGCATGACATAGCAGTTGCGCGACGCGCCGCCCCGTCCGCGGCTATAAAAGGACGCGCACGGCGCTCCTGCCCAACCACCACTGATCGAGCACACACCCTCGAGAAAGCACCGTCTGAAGTCGGCAACCACACACCCATACCCACGTAGGAGTAAGCTTTTCGTGCGTTCGTCGTCGGCGAGATCAAGATGGCGTCCCGTCAGGAGAGCAGGGAGGAGCTGGACCGCAAGGCCAAGGAGGGCGAGACCGTCGTGCCAGGCGCCCAGGAGCTGTTAGAAATTGATCTCCACCCATTTTGACCCAACAGTTTTAATAGATATTTGACCTAATCGCGCTCTGATCGGGGACGCTCAGCCTATTATGGCTGATGGTTCCCTGTCGCCTGCACCACAATAAATAGAGGTGAGGGCCGACCAGAACTAAGACCTAAGTTCATCCGTACCGCTGCACCCCACTAACATCCCTAAACCCGATCTGTGAGGGGGTGCTGTGTCGACGGGAAGCACCACCGCCGTCACCGCTACGATGACCGCTGTCACCGAGAAATCGACGACGTCGCCGTACCTTCTATGTCACTGCCCTCTCCACCAACCGACGCTGCCCAAGTGCAGAGGACAGCACCGACAAAGGGCAAATGGCTGGATCGTCTTCCTCGACTCCGGCGATCGAATCCGAAGGTATTTACCACCTCCGAACCACAGATCTATTACCGACACAGAAACTCTTGGATCTACACTTCTAGACCCAGAGAAAAGATTACAACATTGGTATCGAAGCCAGATCTAAGAGTGGATCCCGACGAGTATGGAAAAACTCGTCGGAATCTTACCCGCGAGCAAAGAAGCGAAAGAAAAATTGTAGCCGTGGGCTACACTGTGACAGATGCCTAGGGCTCCGTGAAAGAATCGCGAAAGAACATACGAAAAAGAAGAAAGAAAAGAAAAGAAATCCACAAATCAGAGAGAGAAAAAAACAGAGGAAAAAAGGCCAGCGGCCCGGCGC
>BCLH01001820.1:8560-24492 GCA_001602315.1 Zoysia pacifica | reverse complement strand
GCGCGCGGCGCGATGCCCGAGGCCGCGCCGTTGCCAGAAACCGAGTGAAGAACGGCCGTTGAAAGAGGAGAAATGAATTAGGGTTAGGGTTGGAAGAGAACCCCACCTTTTTTATACCCTCCGAAAAAAGAGCGCGTCCGTCAGATCTAGATCCAATGGTCCAGATCGCGAGACGGCTAAACGGGCTAGATTTGGCCTAAGAGGGAGAGTGAAATTTCGGCCTAAGCCCAGGTTGGCTTGCATGAATTGCAACAGGCCAATGGGCCAGGCCGAATTTTAATTTCGGCCCAAAAAAAAAGTTTTTCTATTTCTTTTTCAGAGGCATTTTAATTGATTAATTAGGTAATTTTGTTACCTAATTAAATCTGTTAAAATTTGAACCAACGGGATAATTTTGACAGAACCGAAAAATAAAGTAAATGCTTCTGAAAATTAAAAAAATTTTGTTTTCCGTTGCGTACTTAAAGAAATTATTTTCATTATTAAATTCGAACCAACGGGAGAATTTAATTTTGGAAAAATAGTAATAAATTTCAGATAATTATGATATTGTTATTTTCTGATCAACGTTGATAATAACAGTATTATAATTTTTTGTAATTGATATTTTATGCATTATTTCTATTTCTGCCTAACAGTGATGTAGATTTAATGTATAATATAAAATTGTGTGTCATATTTTTTATCAACGTTGAAAATAAGACATATAATTTTACTGTTATTATGTTCTCACTTTATTTGATTTATTCGAAGGCGGATACAACTTAATGAGTTGTATCAAAGAGATACTCACTGTCAAAGGTGACAACTATGGAGAGTGGAAGAAAAAGATAGACCTCGCATTTATCTTAGCTGAGGTGGACTAGGTCCTGACCACAGCATGTCCCACTGAGCCTGAGGAGCCAGTGAGAAAAGAAAATGAGGCTGAGGTTGCTTGACAGACCAGACAGAGGGACTATGCTCCCTTAAAAATGTTCTATGACCTTGAGCATAGAAAATAGATCACAGCCAACAAGAAATGTATAGCTGTGATAAAGAACACGATTGATCCTGCAATTGTGGGTTCAATCGTCGAGTGTGACGCCGTCACAGAGTAACTTGAGAGAATAAAGAGTCAATTTACTGGCTCTTCAAAAACATACGTCACACAAGTCATTAAACAATTTGTGAATGAAAGGTACTCTGGTGGTAACGGTGGCATTAGAGAGCACATACTGAGAATGAGCAACATAGCATCGAAGCTCAAACCAATGGATCTTGGTCTCAAGGATGCACTCCTTATCTATCTAATTTTTACTTCTTTGCTAAAAGAGTTTAACATGTTTATTGTCAACTACAATATGCAACCCGACTTCTTTGCCAAAAGAGTTTGACACGTTTATTGTCAACTACAATATGCAACCCGAGTCTTGAGACTTGAAAAAATGCATAGCAATGTGTGTGCAAGAGGAGGATAGAATTAAAACTTCACATGGTGGTTCTATCAACTATGTGAAAAATAACAAAAGAAAGAACTTCAACAACTACTCCTCAAAGAACAAGGGAAAAGCCCCCTGTCCAACAGCCTCAACAGAATAAATTTGCAATGGACAAAGATCAGTGTCTTCACTGCAATAAGATGAGACACTACAAGAAGAATTGTCCCTCACATCTATAGATGATCATAGCAAAGAAATGTGAGCACATTATTACTTTTATAAATAAATCCCTATATGTGCAATATTCGAAATCTACTTGGTGGATTGACTCTGGAGTAACTGTTCATGTTGCTAATTCATTGCAGGGATTCCGTTCGACGAGGACTACGCAAAGAAGAGAAAGATATATTAAAGTTGCAAACGGAGTCCAAGCTGAAGTTGAAACCGTTGACGATTTTTCATTAGAGCTAGCTGATGGCTTTATTCTTATACTTAGAGATGTTCTTTATGTACCCTCTCTACAGAGAAATTTGATTAGTGTTTCATGTTTGGATAATGATGGTTATAATTGTCATTTTGAAAATGACAAGTGTGAAATAAAGTTTAATAAATAATGTGTTGGTCTTGCCATCTTACAAAATGAGCTTTATTTGCTATCACTACGTGATGATGTGAATGTCGTATGCGATAATGATAACGTTGCATGTGAGATAAAAGAATCCTCGTCTATGAATGAAAATAAAAAACAAAAAAGAACTCTAGATGAGTCGTCGAAATTATGGCACTGTTGTTTAGGCCATATTTCGAGGGGGAGAATAGAAAGACTAGTTAAAAATGATATTCTTCCTCCACTAGAGTTCTCAGACTTAGAACAATGTCGAGATTGCATTAAAGGAAAATATGTAAAGAAAATAAAGAAAGATGTAAAAAGAAGCACAAGAGTTCTACAAATTATTCACACAGATATTTGTGGTCTCTTTTCTGTGAAGAGTATAGATGGTTATGACTCATTCATAACATTTACAGATGATTACTAAATTTAAGATATTTAAGGCTAAAGTTGAAATCCAACACGATTTAATGATAAAGATAGTCCGATCTGATCATAGAGGGAGTACTACGGTCAGCATACCCCGTATGGACAAGTTCCTGGACCTTTTGTAAGGTTTCTACAGGAAAATAGAATAGTGGCCCAGTATTCTACACCGAGCGAACTTCAGCAAAATGGAGTAGCTGAAAGACGCAACCGTACCCTGATGGATATGGTGCGAAGCATGATGAGCTATTTCACACTGCCATTAAGTTTGTGGATAGAGGCGTTAAAAACTGCCATTCATATTCTCAACAGAGTACCAAGTAAGTCGGTGTCGAAAACACCGTACGAATTGTGGATAGGTAGAGATCCCTCATTAAACTACTTACGAGTGTAGGGGAGCTCAGCTGAGGCTAAAGTATTTAACCTAAACATTGGAAAGCTTGATCCCAAAACAGTAAGTTGCCATTTTATTGGTTACCCAGAAAAGTGAAAAGGTTATCGTTTCTACTGTCCAGACAGACATACAAAATTTGTAGAAACGAGACACGCTGTCTTCTTGGAGGATGAGATGATGAGGGGGAGCATGGTAGCTCGAGAAATTGACCTTGAAGAGAAGCGGGTGTATGCGCCCACTCCGATGATTCAAGAGCCATTCTTTACACTACCTGCTGTCGCTGCACCGACAGTGCGAAATACTGTGGTGCAAGCACCTATTATTGTTCTTCCTGTGGCAACAATGAATGAGAATGAGGAACCTGTTCCTCAGGATCCAATAGAACTCATTGTCACAGATGAGGGGGAGCAAGAACAGCCTCAAACAAAAAAATGTATAGAATAGAGAGGCCCCGAGAAGGTCTCAAAGAGTAAGAAGATCAGCTATTTCTGATGACTATAAAGTTTATCAGACAGAAGAATTTCAAATGGAGGATGATCCAATCTCATTTGAAGAAGCTATGAGAAGCGAAAACTCTTCAAAATGGCTTGAAACTATGGAAGAAGAAATGAAGTCTATGAAGGCTAATAAAGTCTGAAACTTGTAAGTAATTCCTAAAAGAGCCAAAACAGTAGGCTGTAAATGGGTCTACAAGACAAAACTCGACTCCCAAGAGAATATAGAAAGATATAAAGCACGACTCGTGGCAAAAGGCTTTACTCAAAGAGAAGGGATTGATTACAATGAGACTTTTTCTCGAGTCTCATATAAAGATTCCTTCAGAATCATAATGACACTAGTGGCTTATTATGATTTAGAGTTACATCAGATGGATGTAAAGACAGCATTCCTCAATGGGGATTTAGAGAAAAATATTTATATGGCGCAATTGAAAGGTTTTGTCATGGAAGAAAATGAAAGAATGGGATGTCGTCTAAAGAAATCGATTTATGGGTTAAAGCAAGCTTCAAGACAATGGTACTTGAAGTTTGACAACACGATAAAGAAATTTGAGTTTAAAGAAAATATAGAGGACAACTGTGTTTATTCAAAGTTTAAAGATGAGAAGTTTATCTTCCTAATCCTGTATGTAGATGATATCTTACTAGCTAGTAGTGACGTCAGTCTGCTACTAGAGACAAAGAGGATTTTATCCTCTTACTTTGATATGAAAGATCTTGGTGAAGCTTACTTCGTTCTAGGAATCGAAATTCATCGAGATAGAAACCAAGGGGTATTGGGACTGTCACAAAAAGCATACATAGAGAAAGTTTTAAAGAAATATAGTATGCATAAATGTAGTCCATCACCTGCACCTATAGTTAAGGGCGACAGATATGGGGATTTTCAATGCCTCAGGAACCAATATGAGATCGATCAAATGAAAGCGGTTCCATATGCTTCAGCTGTCGGAAGCTTACAGTATGCTCAAGTATGTACACGCGTTGACTTAGCATTTGTTACCGGGTTACTTGGCAGATTCTAGAGCAATCCTGAAATAGAGCATTAAAAATTGATAAAGAAAGTATTGCGTTATTTGCAAAGAACAAAAGGCCTCATGATGACATACAGAAAATCAGATTCACTCCATATAGTGGGGTACACGGATTCTGATTATGCGGAAGATGATAGAAAGTCTACATCCGGATATGTGTTAACTCTCGCTGGAGGAGCTATTTCGTAGAAAAGCTCAAAGCAAACCGTCACTGCATCGTCCACAATGTATATCGAGTTTGTAAGCATGTTATGAGGCTACGGGGCAGGTGAACTGGCTTAAGAAGTTCATACCCGATTTAAAAGTCGTTGACGACATCTATAGACCACTTAAGTTGTACTTACGATAACGAATCCGCAATAACGTATGCACACAACAATAAGTCAAGTGGTGTTGCCAAACACATTGACATAAAGTACTATGTTGTGAAAGATAAAGTTCGGGATCAAATTATAAGTCTTGAGCATATAAGCACCGCAAAGATGCTAGCGGATCCGCTTACTAAAGGCTTACCACCCAAAGTATTTATTGAACATGTTGCCGACACGGGTTTAAGGGAAAACATGTGATTTCTGAACTAAAAAATGGCTCAAAATGTATAGTAACTATTTTAGAACAGAAAAATGCATTGTACCTGTTAAGTCTATCGACGATTAATCGTAACGATGAGACAGTTCTATGCATTAATCTGTAATGGAATGAGTGAAGTTAAAAAGTAATAAAGATAAAAGTATGAAGTGAAATCAAGGGGGAGAATGTTAGAAATTGATCTTCACCCATTTTGACCCAACGGTCTTAATGGGCCTTTGATCTAATCGCGCCCTGATTAAAGGCGCCCAGCCCATTATGGCTGGTGGGCCCTTGTCGCCAGCGGCACAATAAATAGAGGTGGGGGGCCGATCGGGACTCAAGACCTAAGTTCATCCGTACTGCCGCACCCCACCAACATCTCTAAACCCGATCTGTGAGGGAGCACTGTGCCGACGAGAAGCACCACCGCCGTCACCGCCACGACGACCGCCGTCACCGAAAAATCGACGACGTCGCCATGACTTCTACGCCACTGCCCTCTTCACCGACCGACGCTGCCCAAGTGCAGAGGACAGCACCGATAAAGGGCAGATGGCCGGATCGTCTTTCTCGACTCCGGCGACCGGATCCGAAGATATTGACCACCTCCGAACCACAGATCTGTTACCAACACAGAAACTCTCGGATCTACACTCTAGACCCAGAGAAAAGATTACAACAGGAGCACCTCGCCGAAGGTAAAACTGTTCGCCGTCCACCTGTTCGCCATGGTTCACGTAGTCTACGTACTCATAGACTCGCAATGCCATGTTTGCAGGGCGCAGCAAAGGCGGGCAAACCCGGAGTGAGCAGCTCGGCGAGGAAGGGTACAAGGAGCTGGGCAGCAAGGGTGGCCTGACGCGCAAGGAGCAGCTCGGGGACGAGGGGTACAAGGAGATGTGTAGCAAGGGTGGCCAGACGTGCAAGGAGCAGCTCGGCCACGAGGGGTACAAGGAGATGGGCAGCATGGGCGGGGAGACCCGCAAGGAGCAGCTCGGCCACGAGGGGTACAAGGAGATGGGGAAGAAGGGCGGGCTCAGCACCAAGGATGAGTCAGGCGGCGAGCGCGCTGAGCGGGAGGGCATCGACATCGACGAGTCCAAGTTCACCACCAAGTCCTAGGCTTGCCGGCCTTCGCTGAAGGTGGCCAGACGCGCAAGGAGCAGCTCGGCCACGAGGGGTACAAGGAGATGGGGAAGAAGGGCGGGCTCAGCACCAAGGATGAGTCAGGCGGCGAGCGCGCTGAGCGGGAGGGCATCGACATCGACGAGTCCAAGTTCACCACCAAGTCCTAGGCTTGCCGGCCTTCGCTGAAGGTGGTAATATGGTAGTAGTAGTAGTACTGAATACCCTCGCTGAAGGTGGTAATATGGTAGTAGTAGTAGGACTGAATAATGTAAGTCGTGACACATCGTGCATGGTAGCAGGCAGCTGCTGTGTGCTTCGGGTTAGGTTATCAGTGTCAGTCGGTATGTGTCGCTTGATGTGGCTGGAGTGTGATCGCTGAGGCAGGTTTCTTCAGGCTTCATCATCCAAGTTTGGAAGCCTCTTTTGTTTCTGCGCGCGCCTCTGGGTTGTGCGTGCGTGGTTATTTTGTAGCGTGCCTGCCTCAGGGTCTCTCTTAGCTCGAGTGACCCTTTGTATCCTTTGTTTGTTCCTCATCATGTGTAGCCGTGTAGCTGGATGTTTATCTGAAGTTCTGAATTGTGTCCTCCCATGATCGGTTTACATTTTTTGAACTGTGCCTCAGGTGGCGATTGATTATGTGTAGTGCTATATATGGATGGATATAGACGCTACTGCCGTTGTTGTGCTAGCATCAGGCTTTCCACAATGTGATACATCCTCTCGATCAAAAACCGAGGATTCCGGAAATACCACAAAGCTAATTCGGCTATGCGTCTGACCTGAGTCCTGATACTGCACTTAACTAATTAAGGTATTACCAAGCAAATCGGTAGTTTTACATTGCTTGCACTAAACAAGCAAACGAAGCTAAAACTGATCTGATCTAAGATAACTGCAGCTCTTTATGTTGCCTATGACAAAATCTAAATATCTGCATATTAGGAATCGAAGCGATCGAGTGGACCTCCTACGAACACCTACATCATTGCTGCCTGCAAATGTAGAGGGCAGACTGAATGGCGGTAATAACCGATCGGCATGTGATAGCGCGCATGGTTTTCAACGATGCCGGTGATACGCGTGGACGGGCGCGTAGCAGCTCTTAAGCTTGCACTCATGGAGGGGCATCAAGGAGAGGCACGGGCATATCCGCTTATATGCTCATAATTAAGGGCGAGCAGTGCCTAGAGTTTCAAGTCATGAAACAGGAGACCATATATAAGTATAAAAACAGAATTAGCGGTATTTGGAATATTGTGCTGTTCAACGTTAGTGTCGTTTTAGAAAACATTATTATTGAACTGAAGACAACTAGCGGTTCTTATCTTAACGATAACCACGGAGAGTAGACCATTACCATTTGTGTAGTTCAGAGAATCAATCAGTAAGGAACAACAGGAATGACGGAAGCATAAAAGAAGTGAACATGTTTTCAGCTTATTTTTCTGCCGCAGGCTCGGTCCTCCTGTGGCGGGAGCCAACCGCTACCCATGTACAGCAAGCGCCGCCATGCAAGAGTTTGGACCGCGATTCGAAAAATACGCAGTATATTACGTATAGGGGTGAAAACGAAACAGGAAAATTTCGCTCTGATCCCCGAATCATATTTTGTTCCGATCGTTTTCGAAATTTTCAAAATTTATTTGGAATCAGAGCGGAAATGAGCAGGAAGGGTTGGGAATCGGAATCGGAAATGATTTGAGTAATATTTCGATCATATTTTTGGTTATATTTAATTCGAAATAATATCATATTTGTTCTGAATTTGAGTAAATCGAACCGCCCACCTAATACAGCCCAAGGAGCCCAGCTAACAGGCAGCAGCCTCAGGCGCGGCCCACGCAGCACGCTCCATCGCACAAGGCTGCTGCTGTTCACGATCTCCAGGCCACTCGCTGGCTCTTTTTTTTTTGTTTTGGTAATATTTTTCTTTAAGTAATGCATGTCAATGGTTATTAAAGTATATAGTTATCAAAAATTGTCGATATATATTATCCTAATTAATGTCCATGAGACTCTGCATGTGAGACTGAGAGGTTGATATTTACATATTTCTGATTTCAAAAAAAAGATATTTATATATTTCCGATTTGAATTATTATTTTCGACCGTTACCGATATATTTTCCGTTCCGATGTCATGAGCGAATTCTGAATACCTCGATTCCGTATTCCGAATTGGACTTCCTGTTTTAATTTCCGTTCGGATAAGAAAATATGAAAACAAAAATGATTTGGATGTTTTTCCTATCATTTTTGATCGTTTTCATCCCTAATTACGTAGTACTCTCTTTGTTTTTATTTAGTTATCGTTTTAGGCGTGTACGTGAGGATTAAAAATGGTGAAAAAAATAAGATGCGTTAAAAATAAAAAAAAGGAAATAAACATAAAGACAAAAATATATTAAAAATAAAAAAATTGCAAATGGTACTAGAAGAAAACCACCGAGACCGTATAGGCGGTCAAACGGTCAGTGCGGTCCATCCCATTCCCTGCACACCGACTCTCCCGAGTGAGAACTGAAAAGTGAGATCACCTGAGCCAGCTCGGTCGCTGTCCTTCTCGGTCTCGAGCACCGCGTAGACACGCGTGACTAGTGTGCATTGCAGAAGCCTTCGCGCCCCGCTCTCTCCCCCTGTCCGGAACACGCGCGCATGTGGCACCTCGGGGGCATGGACACTGCGCGTTCGCTCGCTTCGAAAAGCAGCGCCTACATGTCGTCGATGGGGAGGTCTCCCGCATACGCGTCGTTCGGGGAGGAGTCCCACGTACGTGGTCACGCCTCGGCTCCTCGCGTCCTGGGCGCCTGGCATGAGCTCCGACGCGCCTGTATCGACCGGGTATTTGTTACTTTTGATAAGTCCTAATCTTACGTCACATTACCAATCATAAAAGGTTAACAAACACCACATCATAAACGATCAATCAACAAATCATAACAAAAGTATTAAACAAGAAACGAGAATAGAAACTTAACAAGTTAATACAAATTTATTAAAAAGTAATCCTCTAAAAAAGTCTATCGACACACATGCTAGAATTATCTCATAACAGAAAGATCACTATCGAGAAATCTACAGAAAAGCAGCAATAAAAGCAACATCATAACAGCAGCAGCGAACCTCCTCCACACAGACACTCTTAAGCGAAGGAGCTGACTTCACGGTTCTTCAGAGATGCAGTCAAAGTCGAAGTTGCGAGAATCCTCTGAAAATAACAAATTAAGATGCCGTGAGTACGAATACTTAGCAAACCGCGTACTACCTAACAATAATGTATGCATGCAAATAGTTTAAAGGTAAAGGCTGGCTCAAGCGCTAAATATAAGTTTAAAACATTTCATTTTATTTTAAAGATGCAAGAAATTTTAATTTAAAACAATCAAATTTTATTATCTTGTCCCACAAGGATCTTCGTTATCTCGGACGAGGTTCATTTTAAATACCAGTGTAATCTTCACATCCGGCCATAGCTTAAAGGCTCGATTCCAAAATATTTTGAAATAAAGATAGAGAGAAGAAAACAAAACTACTCAACAAAGAGTATAAATCAGAGGTGTCCTTAAACAAGGACGTGGCAGTGCGTATTGACTGTAACTCTGTAGAGTTTATGCAACTGGACCAACGAGAAGTGCCATCAGAAACTACCATCGTAATCCCGACGAACACACAAGACCTGTCCATAAGTTTTAAATGGTATTATCTGTCTTTAAGGATCCTAAGTGCCTACGCAATCGGGTTATGAAGCTGTGAAGAGCCTATCACTGATCAGATGAGGTATTTCGATCTCATGTGGAGAGTCATAGCTCTATACCCCACAAAAACGTCACCGCTAACCCACAGAGAAACAACCAGTCTCAGTAAGCTTCAAAATCAAGCCACTGCCCATAAAAGGTAACATAATGTGCATGGTTATCAACTTAGCGTACAAGGCTCGAAGGACTCAGTACTTAATTGTTAGGGCAGGCACTCTCTCCAACCTCAACACCAGTAACCAACAAGTCTCATGAAAAGATTTCAACCTAGATCTTCCTATTGTATCCGCCACAGGTACGCCCACAGGGATTTACTAAAAGTCCCAGCTCCTCAAACTCCATCCTACCCCGTTAAATAGTTATGTCTAGTTATTTGCAAAAGTCACATATTTGAATCACAGTTAAAAATCATTTAACACAAATTCTATTTTTATAGTGATAGGTGTGAGGTAAAATAAATACGACTAAGCATGGCTAAGTATAAAATAAAATAATCATTCTAAAGCAATCTTAAGTCTCATATTTTCTAGAACGATAAATAGGCAGGCTTGAGAATATTGCTAGCATATTTTAAAACAGTTGGAATGCAAATTAAAGTTGCAAACAAAACATGCAATTTAAAATACTAGGTACAAGAGTGATCAAGGAACGCGGCTTGCCTGGCAGCTCAGGATCGTAGTCGAGATCCGGATCGTTGAACTAAGCAGGCTCACGGTACTCTTCGTTCGAGTCACCAGCTAAACAACAACACGAACATAAGTGAGACGCTAGGTACGCGATAATTTAAATTGAATAATTAAATCCAAATTTAAATTGTTAGACTAAACGTGCTCAAAATGTTCTCAAAAATTTTTACACGACGTTCTCGACAAGACAAATTTAACAGAATAAACCAGAGAAACTTTGGAGACCAAACGGAGTTCTCCAAAAATCCCCGAAGATTAACCGATCAAAAAGAATTTCAAAAATTGAATGTTCTAAAATTTCTTCGATCCAATTACCGAACTCGGCCTCTTCCTAGCGCACATAAGCTACTACACTCTCTCTAATCATGGCATCAACAGCACGAATGACCCAGCCAGAATCCACTGATAACAACTGACCACAGCAGCGGCAAAACTAAAACGATTCTAACTAATCCAACAAAACGAAACGGGAGAGGTGACGATGATCACCAGGGGCTTGATGAAGAGATCGAGGTGCTAGACCGACGACTCGGTGACGGGCTGAGTCACGAAGACAGCGCACTGGACGGTGGCGGAGCGGATCGGCTCGGGAACTCACGCTGGGACGCGGGGCAGGGCGACGCTGACCGGGGAAACGAAGCAGGCAGGGCGCGCGCGGGCCAAGACGATGTCGCGCGGTCCGGATCGGTCGAAGCAGGCGCAGCCGGTCGGGTATGGCTGACGCGCGGGCGTGTGGGATCCAACCGGAGCGGAGGGCGGCGATCGGATCGAGGCGGGACAGGGACGCGCGGGGACGGGGTCGTGGCGCGGGGATCAGATTGGCGACGCAGGGCCTAAGTGGTTGACGAGCGGGTCGGAGGCGGCGGGGCGCGCAAGATTGGGCAGGGGTGCGGCCAACCGCTCGCCCAAACTTTTGCCACTGGCTTGGAAATGAGTAAAGAACAATGGGAATGAGAGGGGGGTTTGGTGGAAAGGGATAAGAAGGTCAGGGAATATATAGAGAAACTAATTAGGGAGGTTTGGAAATTAATTGGGGAAATTGGGAATTTAATCTCAGCCCAACAAAGCCCACGAACTGAATTTAATCTGGCACCGGAAAATTAAAAAGGAGGAATTTCAGATTTGGACAGAACAATTTCGGGATAAATTCGACACTTCGATTAATTTGAAAATTCAGGCTGTTACAGACTCTCCCCTTACAGAATCTCATCCTCGAGACCAAGAAGCAGACTCGAACAGGTAGGAAAACTCCTTCTTCAGACTTTCTTTTTTCTCTCAGGTAGCCTCTTGCTCGGTGTGGTTGCTCCATTGGACCTGGAGAAATTTGATCTTGTACCTCCTCATCTTCTTGACTGCTTCATCAAGAATCTTCACAGGGTACTCCAGGTACTCGAGCGTGTCTAAATATTCAAAGCATCAGGGACAACTTGCTCCTCCGACACTTGAAGACACTTCTTCAAGTGAGAGACGTGGAAAACAGGATGCTCGCCTGCTAACTCTAATGGCAAGTCCAACCTGTAATCAAGCTCTCCAATCTTCCTTAGAATCCGAAAAGGACCAACAAATTTTGGAGCTAACTTTCTTCGAACATGAAAGCGGCGCGTGCCACGGAGAGGTGACACCTTGAGATATACTCAATCATCAACCTCAAAGGAAAGGAGCCTCCTTCTTTTATCCACATAACTCTTGTGACCGCTCTGAACAACCCGAAGATGCTCTCTGATCTTTTCAACCTTCTCTTCTGCGGCTTTGATAAAATCAGGACCGAAGAAAGACCTCTCACCAACCTCTGACCACATGAGTAGGGCACGTCATCTCCTACCATACAACACCTCAAAAGGTGACATCCCCAAACTAGCTTGAAAGCTGTTATTGTAAGAGAATCCCACGAAAGATAGACTGTCCTTCCAACTCTGCCCATAAGAGATCACACAAGTCCTCAATATATCCTCGTTCACATGCTCCATCTGACCATCAGTCTGAGGGTGATAAGCTGAACCGTACACCAGGTGTGTACCCATAGCCTCATACAAGGTCCTCTAGAATCTCACGGTAAACTGAGGCTCGTGATCTGACAGAATGCTCCTCGGTGCTCCATGCAATCTCACGATGTGATCAATGTACAACCTGGCCAACTAATCAACTGAGTACCTCTCGCTCACAGGGATGAAATGAGCAATCTTAGTCAAACGATCCACCACCACCAAAATAGCATTATGATGGCGAGACGTCATCGGCAAACCTGTGATGAAATCCATACTAATGTCATCCCACTTCCAAGAAGGGATCGACAAAGGCTTCAACAATCCAGCCGGTTTCTGATGCTCAGACTTAACTCACCGGCAAACATCACACAAGGCAACATACTCAGCAATGTCTGTCTTCATACCAAACCACCAGAAACGAGTTCTCAGATCCTCGAACATCTTGGTGCAGCCTGCATGGATAGAATACTTCGAATCATGAGCCTCTCTCAGAATGGCATCCCACAATTCTAGAACTCTCAAAACACAGATACAGTCCTCAAACCACAAAGCACCCTGCTAATCCACTCTGAAACTAGGTGCCTTGCCTTTCCTCATCTTCTTTAAGATCAACTGAATCTCCCGATCACGCCTTTGAGCTGACTTAATCTCCTCAATCAACAATGGCTGCAACCTAAGCTCGTGCAAGAAACCCTGAGGAACAATCTCAACTCCCAAACTGGTTAGATCTGCAGGAACCTTCGACCGCCTAGACATCAAAGAAGAACAATAAGCCTTGCGGCTCAAAGCATTAGCTACCACATTGGCTTTACCCAGATAATAGTTGATGCTAAGATTGTAATCCTTAATCAACTCAAGCCACCTTATCTGTCTCATGTTAAGCTCTGCCTGAGTGAAGATATACTTGAGACTCTTGTGGTCAGTGTAGATCTCACACCTGTTGCCGATCAAATAGTGCCTCTAAATCTTCGAAGCATGTACAATAGCCGCCAACTTCAGATCATGCGTCAGATAGTTCAACTCATGCTTCTTCAACTACCTTGAAGCATAGCACACCACTTTCTTGTTCTGCATCAGCACACAACCCAAACTCTAACGAGAAGCATCACAAAAGACTTGGAAATCCTGATGAATATTCGGCAAGGTCAAAACAGGTGCAGATGTCAATCTCGTCTTCAGCTCTTGAAAACTTCTCTCATAAGCATCTGACCAAACAAATGACACCCCCAACTGAGTCAACTCGGTCATAGGCTTAGCAATCCTGGAGAAGTTCTCAATAAATCGGCGATAGTAACCTGTCAATCAAGAAAACTCCTCACCTCAGAGACTGACCTCGGTGACTCCCACTCCACAACAGCCTTGACCTTCTCGAGATCAACGGCAACTCCCTCAGCTGTGATAACATGACCCAGAAAAGCAACTTTCTCCAACCAAAACTTGCACTTGCTGAACTTAGCATGCAGCTAATGAGACTTCAACCTCTTAAGCACAACTCCCAGATGCTTCTCATGCTCTTTCGTTGACTTAGAGTAAACGAGGATATCATCAATGAAAACTACCACAAACTTATCCAACTCAGCCATGAACACCTTGTTCATCATATTCATGAAGTAGGCAGAGGCATTAGTGAGTCCAAAAGAAATGACCACGAACTTATAAGACCCATACCTCATCACGAACGAAGTCTTCAGAATGTCAGAAGGACGAATCTTCATCTGGTGATACCCGATCTCAAATCAATTGAGGAAAAGAACTTCGTGCCATTTAATTAATCAAACAAATCATCGATCCTCGGCAGAGGGTACTTGTTCTTTATCATCACCTCATTCAAAGAACGGTAGTCAAAGCACATGCGCATTGACCCATTCTTCTTCCTCACAAAAAGCACTGGGGCTCCCCATGGAGAAGCACTCGACCGAATGAACTCTTTACTCAAGAGCTCATCGATGTGCTCCTTAAGCAAAGCGAGCTCATCGATGTGCTCCTTAAGCAAAGCAAGTTCATCGGAAGACATCCAGTACGGCCGCTTCGCAATCGGCGCGGTACCAGGTAGCAGATCGATCACGAACTCAACATCTCGATCTGGGGGGTGTCCTGGTAACTCATTTGAAAACACCTCTGAAAACTCACAAACAACTGAAATCTGCTCCGAAGACAACTTCTGCAAGCTGCAAACTGAAGGTGGAACTCTGGACGCTCTGGGGGCGCACTCCACTCGAACACCGTGCTGGTTAATCAATGACACAACCCTCTCAGCACAGGTGATGACTCCCTTGTGCCTCGCCAGCCAATCCATTCCTAATATGACATCAATGTCACGCGAGAGAAGAACGATGAGATCGACTAGGAAGACCACACCCTCAATCAAGATCCGAACTCCTCTACACTCAACACGGCTCTTATAAACTCCAAGAGGTGAAGTGGTAAGTGTAGGTATGGCTAAGAGTGAGGTAGGGAGACTATGTCTAGTCGCAAACGCCGATGACACAAACGAGTAAGTAGCCCCTGAATCCAGCAAAACTGTCGCTAAGTGAGAGTAAACCAATAACTCACCAACAACGACATCGGGTGCCTCCTGAGCCTCCTCCACAGAGATGTGGTTTAGGCGGCTGTGCGTGACGCTCGGCTGAGCAGTGCTACGGCCTACTGAACGCACTCCTCGACCTCCAGACTGGTGCGGTGGCCTAGCAGGAGTGGCAAACTGAGCACCACCTCCCCCAGGACCCAGCTGCTAATGCTTTGTGCCCCTCCTGACCACACTCAAAACAGTGAATCGAGGGCTGATCTACTGTCGGATGGAAAGCGGGCTACTGCTACTGCTGGAAAGCACCTCTCTGACTCTGAGGACCCTGCCGCTGAACTAAAATTGGAGCAAGAGCAGTGGATCGGGCGAAGGTGGGCTGTCTCGATCCCAAGTGGAACAATTCGTTGAAGCCCTGACGTTAAGAAGCCACACGACTGGTTCCTTGATCAGCTGCCCTCCTCTTCGCATCTCTGAACCGATCAAGCTTCTGGAGAGACACCTCCATAGCCAGGCACCGGTCAATGAGCTCACGAAGACTCCCCTGAACACCACCATTGTAACAACCTAATTCAACAATTCTAAAATAGTAATATTTCGAAATTTTAAATGCATTTCACAATTTAGATTAGAATGAATTTTTTTTTTCAAATAAATTGCTAAGGTTGCATCCATATCATTTCATGTCAATGAAAATCAATTAAATAAATATTACGTGAATAAATAATTAATCAAGAATTTTTGGAAATAAAGAAAAGAATAAAAAGAAATAGAATGAAAGAAATAAAGAATAAAAAGGAAATTCCCAACTCTACAGGGCCTCTCTCCCTCTCCCACTCCCTCTCTCCTCATTCCCCGCCAGCCCACTCTCCCTCTCCCCCGCGCGGCCCATTCCCAGCCGACCCC
>BCLH01001819.1:55975-69462 GCA_001602315.1 Zoysia pacifica | reverse complement strand
CTCGCAGCATGCCGCGACGCATGCCGCGCATAAGGGCCGATCAACGGCCGGTTAGTTATGAAAATAGGGTCTTTATATTCAGCAAAGAAAACCCCAAAAGGCAGCTGGTCTTTCGCTGCACAACCCACTTGTCCACTTCGCGATCGTGTGAGTTCTTCTCAGGTGTTTTCCGGCGACGCTTCTCCGGTGAACTCCAACAGCTCCCTCCATCTTTGACGGTCGATCCAGATCCGGGTTAGACCTCCGTCCTCGTATCATACGTGTCCTCATCGTCCTCGTCCGCATCCTCGAGCGAGTCGAAGAGCATGCCCTCCTTGTCGCCGCACGCAGCCGCCGACTCCTCGGCCTCAAACCTGCACCGGTCGTGCTCGTAGGACACGGCGCGCGGCCTTTCCTTGGTGGCGGCTAGCTCCTAGCACATGCGCTCGGTCTCTACATTGGCAGCCTCCAGCTTAGCCTGCACCTCGGAGAGCTAGATTTGACCTGCTTGGCCTCCACGGTGACGTCCTTGAGCGCGACGGACAGGTAGTCGACAGCCTTGCTCCTCCTTTCCTCGGCCTGCACCGCCCGCGGGAGCTTGCTGCCCAGGACCCTTATCTCCTCGTCCGCGCCGTCAAACACGAGGTCCTTGACGCTCCTCTGCTCCACGCCGTCGCGGCGAGCCTCGAGGCTTTTGTTGGCCTGCAGCAGCAACACGATCTTCAGATTGGCCACCTCGAGTGAAATCTTGGTCTGCTCTATCTAGTTTCCTTATGCTAGTGCTAGCATCCTCAATCATGTCTATGCAGTAAAAAATTTTGCAACGTTACTGAGCAAGTGCTAGCGTCACTTTGGTTTGATAGTGTGTGGATTATGAAGTTGACATTTTTGCCTTTCCGGAAAATTTCTCTGCTTGTTCACTCTTCATACTGGTAAGCAGCTTCACATTACTGAAATTATTCAATGCAATTCGTAGACTTGTTTGCTTATGCTAGTAGTCTTGTTATCTGATCTAAGTCAAAATGTATGACACAGTCATTATCCTGTCAAACATATCAGCCTATCATGCCATAGATAGAAGTTATTGAATTCAATTGTGTATAGTCATCATGACCTATCATACCGTTGCTTAGTTAGGCACACTCTGACTGGAAATGTGCTTCTTAGGGCTTTGTTCGTGCTATTGGTGTCAGCAATTAAGGGCCGAAGCAGCTTCTGAAGATCCATAGTTATCTAGCCTGCAAAGGTGTTCCCTTGAGCTCAGCTCAGGTACCTGTTGATCAAAATTGCTCTACTATGCTAACTTTTTGCTCAATATTGCTATCTGAAAGTATCAAGTGATGCAGGTGCAGTTCTCGCTACTGAGCATGGGCGATGAGTAGATGGAACTGAAATCCGTGTGCAACTCATGGGGGATTCGCCTCATAGCATACAGTCAACTTGGATTGGGGATGCTTGATGGAAAGTACAATGCCTGTAACCTTCTAGATGGACCAAGGTGACCAGCTATCTTATTTTTCCTTGTGATGCAGTAGGGGTGTGTGTTATTTGTACTATATATGCAGGCAGCCATAAACTGGTGCATTTGCAAGAGCACAATTCCTATTCCGGGCATGAAAATGGTCAGGCACGTCGAGGAGAACTTGGGTGCACTCTGTTTGAGGCTAAGCCTGCTGAAATCTCAGAGCTCGAATCCGCTGCATATAGTAGTACTGGTTCTGTTATTGTTGTTCTCGATATCATGTGATAAATAAACAAGATATCAGTTATTACATATGTGATGGCGTTCTAGTTCTGTTATTGTCGTGTACTAGTTCTGTTATTGGCATTTAGATTGTACTGGTTCTGTTATTCCAGCGTTATTTTGATTTTTTTTAATTTTTTCTGATTTTTTGAATTTTTATTCTATGTCCGGGATTTTTGCCCCCAGGTCTCCCAAATAAGTCACCGGGAATTGGCTTGAGAGGAATTTATATCCCTAATGGGGAAGGGATGACATGCACGGGTGAAAATCCCTCTTGGGGTTGAAACTCACATGTTTTTTTTTTCTCCCTTCCACCCAAACAAAGCCTAAGTTGTATAGTACAGCTGATTAATCGAAGCAAAATCGGCGCCGCCCGGTAATCTAGGCCGACAACATTTGAATGATGAACGGTTGCTCACTTGCTGTGGCATGATGAAACGATACCCGACTCATGATTTGAGCTTCGTGAATGATTGATTGCCTTCGTTAGAGTGATGATAAGCACGATGATTGTCTAGTTGGTTATGCCAAAGGACGGAGGACAAAGTACAAGTTGCACGAGACAGGCCTGCTCGATCCACGGTGTCGCACACGGCTGCTCTGCAACCACATGGTGGTTTGTCGCTGGAGTGTGGGACGAACATGCAGCTGTCCGAGTTCCTGGCTTCCTGCACGTATATGTATCAGCTCAGCGTGCAAACCCCATGAGACATTCAGAAACCTTCTCTCGTCTCAATCGACCATGGCCACGCATCTGCGATCCATCAGTCTGCCCACGCGGCCGCACGCGCTGGTCCTCAAGGTGGACCACGTCCTGCGCCGGCTCAGCTCCCGCGCGACATCGCCCTCGCGCTCCCCGTCGCCGCAGGTCGTGCGCGCGTGGCTGGCCGAGCTCGGCGACCTGTACGAGTACGTCGACGAGGCCGTCCGCCTGCCCGCCAACTGGGACGCGCTCCGCCTGCCGCGGCACCGGCGGCTCGTCGAGGCCGAGCTCGAGCGCTCCGTCGCGCTGCTGGACCTGTGCGCTGTCGCGCGGGACGGCCTAGCCGCCGCCAAGGACCACGTCCGCGGCGTGCGGGCGCTGCTCCGGCGCCGCCGAGTCCGACCGGCCGCCGGTAGCCCGCCTCATCATCACGACGAGGCGCCGCCGGGCGAGTGTTTCTCCCTCGTCGACGTGGTGGTCGGCGGCAAGGTGGACGCGTACGTCGGGTCGCTGAGGAAGTTGGGCAGGGCGGTGAAGAGAGACGGCGCCAAGTGCTGCTGTGCCGCCGCGTCTGAGACAAGGGACGATTCGTCGTCGTACTCCACTGCGCCCAAGCCGGTTGCGTTGTTGGCGGAGGTGAGGGAGCTGACGGTCTCCCTCCTGCAGTCCGCCGTGGATGTCCTCCAGAAACAGATCGTCGTCAAGCCGGGCGGCACCAGCAGCAAGTGGTCGCTCGTGTCGAGGGCGCTGATGTACGGCAAGAGCACGGCGTCGGCTGGGGTGGAGGAGGATCAGGGGGACACTGATGATGACACCAGTGATTCTTGCTGCGTTATCAAGGGGGTTATTACGAGTTGCAAGGGGCTCCTCAAGGCTCAGAACCAGTTGCAGAATTTGGAAGCGTGCATCGAAGGTCTCGAGGATGAACTGGGGAGCTTGTTTAGGAACCTTATCCGGAGCAGAGTCTGTCTCCTGGACTGTATCAGTTTGTGAGACGAATTAATTCCTCTTGGCAGGGTGGTTGTAATTCGTGATGATTCCGTCTTTTTCAGGATCGCTTATCATTCGTGTTTCTCATATTCTGTAGTACAAATTCTCGAGGTTCTGTTTGATTGGTGTCAATGAGGAATGGAACAGGTTAATATAGAATATAATGGATGAGGTCGTCTAAGTGTTTGGGCATAGGATTTTTTTTCTATTTCCTGCACTTTTCTTTTGAAATAGTTCCTATAAACTTCTTGTATGATTCATACTTGAAAATCTTGCATTTCAAAGGAACCGTTAGTTTGATAAATATGGTCATCTCTATATTTTTGTTAGAGGTACGAGGACAAGAGGGGTAACTGGTTAGGATCATTATTTAGTTATATATTTTAATTATCATTTAATAAAATATTAATTAATATATATTAAAAATAAATTAATAATATATTATCATAACAATTATTATTAATAAAAAATTAGCACTAACCATACTCAAATTACTTCACGAATTACCACTAATCAACATATTAAAACTAATAAATACTAATTATATAGCAATATATACTATTTACTAATTATAAAATAATATACTAAATATTTCACTAGCGAGCTTGATTAGTAAAAGTGGATGGCTACGTCCCATCAATTTTGAGAGATGGCTTCATTCAGAATATTGAGAGAATATTGATAGAAGAGATATCTCTTTCCCTGTTAACATTGACGCAAACATCAGCGAAAGAGGGTCTAAGGTTGTAAAACCGGTTGCCAGTTCATTTTGAACAATGTAAAAGACCAACCAGCTAGCTGTTGAAACTGATCAGTTTTTATTTTTTCTATAATAATCAGTGTCATTTTTAATAGAAAGTGATATGATTTTAAACCAAACCTAACCAATATCATTGATTTTTATAAAAAAAACCAATTGACTTTGAATAGTTTCATAAAAATAGACTTGTATCCTCAGTCTTTCCTCATCCATGATAAACTTTACTATAATCAATTCTAACCACTCATGACCGAAACAATGCTCTATGATTTTTTGACAAGATCCACATTATTTTTTAAAAAAAATAAAAAAGATGAGCCATATATCTATGATTAATTGTGCTCATCATTAATTCCGTGATAAGAGATTAATATTGAGTATGAAAAAATAACCATAGATGAGAGAAAACAGAAGGTATGATCTCCACCAAACACACCCCCGAATGAAAGGCGGGTTGAGTTCTTCCCATCGTCCTGAAAAAGGAAAAGAGAGAATAAATTGTACTGCCAATGCTAGTGGGCCATGGGCCCATCGCATGAGCGACCACGACACTGACCAGTAGACCGGGCCTGGCTGCCCGGATGCCGACCAGACCAGCCGTTTGGTCCCGTCCGTTTCAGTGTCACGCACCCGTTAAAGGCGCGTTTAGAACGCAAGAATTTCATATTAATTTTGTAAATTTTTTATAAAAATTAATTCAATTTAAAAAATACAGAAAAATTGAAACCACACACATCTGGCCCGCAAGGGGCCCCACCCATTGCCGCCCCTGCGTCCCCGCCCGCGGCAGATGAGCCACGCGCGGCGGCGCGGCCACCACCGCACCCACGCCCACCACCACCACCGGTGCCCTTGCCGCATTGCGCTGCCGGCGACCGCGCTAGCCCTGCTCTTCCTCGCTGTCTTGCTCCTCGCCGTCTCGCTACTCTCCACGCCGCCGCTCCAGGACCGCCATGGCCTCACCTCGTCCTCCTCCCGATTGTCCCTCCGCCGTCCAACGGTATGACCATAGTTAGCTTCCTTCTCGTTGTCCGCACCTTGGAGCGTCCGTTCCGCCTGATCTGATCTTGTTCTCTCCCGTTACATGCTTGAGAACGCAGAGGAACAGCTCTGGCGGCGAACTGGAGGGATCCGAGAGCGGCAAGTTGTTCAGTGTTCCGGTTAGATTACATTGCGTTTCTTGTTTGTGGTTTTTTGTTTTGATATATATTTGCACCTGATCCGGGGTTTGGGTTTTGCGTATGCTAGTCGGTTAAACACATTCTTCTCTTTTTTTTTTTTTTGGGGGGGGGGGGGGGGGGGGGGATGTGGAGTTTCACCATACATCCTCTTTCCATTGACGATGTCACAAATATATTTATTTACTCAGAAACTGTTTTTGTTCTTTTTTGAGGAAACTACGTAGGGACTGCGCACGTGAATATATAGCATCACTGACTTATTGAAAGAGCACAGGGGGGATGATTGATCCCCTGTAATTGCTATTCTCAAGCTTTCATGTATAATAGATTGCTAATGAATGTTTTTGAGATACAGGGAACTGGATTGATCGGACAGTATGATCTTTGGCGTTCAGAGCTCGCTAGCAACTTCTATGGATGCAGCAACTCTAGCAGTAAATTTCTTGGTGAGCAGTGACTACTGTAACTTCACAAACATTAGAAAACGCATGTGTGCTGGGTGGCAATGATGAATGCAAATATCTATCTTTTTGCATTTTGAGCGACGGATGGGTTAACTAAATCGACCTAAAGGCCTTGCCTTTATTTTTCTTAAAAATTAACGCAGATTCCAGCATGACTACACAGCCAGATCGATACTTGATTATTGTCACAAGTGGAGGCCTCAATCAGCAGAGAACAGGGGTGAGATTTATCTCTGTCCCATGCATGTACAATTGTTGTAACACCTGAAGACAGCATTTGTTTTTGCATATGTTCGCATAGTCTTATATCGACTTTATATTTGACTTATAATGGGGGAAGATTTTGATTATCGACTAGAGGAAATGATCGACTAGTTTGGCCAGTACAGTAGGCCACACTAGTATCTGCTAGATCCTAGGACTTGAAATTGGTTGTTTGCTTCCTCATTTGTGAACACTGACAATTTACTTGCAACTCATAGTACTTCATATGTTTCATTTTCCATATTCTGTACAGCAACAACTATGTACTAAGACATCACATTATCTGTTCATTATAGATAATTGATGCTGTAGTTGCTGCACGCATTTTAAATGCTACACTTGTTGTTCCCAAGCTGGACCAAACATCTTTTTGGAAAGATTCAAGGTAAGTAGCATTTCATGACTTCTACCACCCCCCCCCCCCCTGATTTTCTCCAAAATCTTAAACTTTTAAGTTGAACTGACTCAGCTTGTTCTGAATCTTTCTGTGCTGTAGCAATTTTTCTGAAATCTTTGATATCAACTGGTTCATCTCATCTCTCTCAAAGGATGTTAAAATTATCAAAGATCCTCCAGAAAAAGGAGGTAAAGCTATGCGGCCTTATAAAATGAGGGTCCCCCGAAAATGTACTCCACGTTGTTACTTGAGCCGTGTCTTACCTGCGATTCTAAAGAAACATGTAAGTTGTGGAATTGGCATTTTAGCAGTCCTGCTACAGTATATGAAATTAACTTTAGTTCCTTACCAACCGTATTCTTAAAATATATTAAATTTGATAATGCTTTTGGATGTTATTAAAGTTTATGAGGAAATTAATTAATTTTTCTGGATCAATGTTTATGGAGGTATTTGTCATCAATATTTGTTTGCTTGCGTACTTTTTGTGCCTTGTTCATTTATATTCTTCTGTATATAGTTTAACACGTTTTTGTGGCTGAGATTATGTGAGACATTATGGTCTCAAGAAATGAGCCAGCTTATCATTTTACTTCATGGTGGTGCAGGTAATTCGAATGACAAAATATGATTATAGGCTCTCAAATAAGTTGGACTCTGACCTGCAAAAGCTACGTTGCAGAGTCAATTATCATGCTTTGAGATTTACTGACCCAATTCAAGAATTGGGCAACAAGCTAATAGAGAGAATGCGTGAAAAGAGCAGATACTTTATTGCTCTTCACCTGAGGTACACACATTATTTATAAACTGGGTGCAGCTGTACTCTATCTGCATTTCCATTTGTTTGATGATGTCTTCTTTTAGTTCACTCAGTTGTATCTGGCAAGCATATGAACCATAGCTATAATGACATTATTTTGGGATTGACCTGTCATAAAACTTATGAGTGATGCCTGTGTTCCTGGTCTAAAATTCTCTTTTTGTGATAAAAACTGTAGTAGGAGTGTAATCAGTTTTGTGATGACAAATTCTCCTTAACTTGTTCAGCCCTTTGATGGTCTCAACCTTTTCTTTCAGAGTTCAGATCACCATTGTTTCACTGTTTTCAGAGTTTCTTGATAGAACACCATGAAGCATTGACTTTAAGTAATCAAAATGCTGTTACTAAGGTTACTATCACTATTAGTTGCCTTCAGCTCCAGCTAGATCTCTTTTGGACTTAACTGAAATGGTGACTGAACAGAAAATTTATGAAGTATGATTAGCTAATATATGCAGATGAAAACAACATGAATTTATTGTTGTTCATTATGTTTTTTTTTCTTGCTCAAGATATGCTTTCTTACATTGTGGCAGATTTGAACCTGATATGCTTGCCTTTTCCGGATGTTATTATGGTGGTGGAGAAAAGGAGAGGAGAGAATTAGGTGCCATTCGCAAGCGATGGAAGACATTGCATGTACGAACCATATCATATAGCAATTACATATAAAGATGGAGTTGCTTATGGCCCTGTTTGGTACAGTTGGAACTTAATAAAAAAGCAGCTTATTTTTTCAGCTAGTGAAAAGCAGCCGAAAAATAAGCTGTTGTTTAGTTTATTCTGAGAAGATGCTGAACTAATAAGCTGTAAAATAAGCTGGTGAAAAGCAGCCGAAAAAGAAGATGCTGAACTAATAAGCTGGTGAAAAGCAGCCGAAAAATAAGTTGTTGTTTAGTTTATTCTGAGAAGATGCTGAACTAATAAGCTGTAAAATAAGTTTGTTGTTTGGCACAGCTTCTGCTTATTTATGTGAATAAACTGAAAATAAGTTGTGCCAAACAGGCTATATATAGCTAACATTTTACATTTCAGATACATGACCCGGAGAAAGGAAGAAGGCAAGGAAGGTGCCCACTGACTCCTGAGGAAGTAGGCCTGATGTTGAGGGCATTAGGATACAGCAGTGATGTCCATATATATGTTGCTTCTGGTGACATTTATGGAGGAGAAGATACTCTAGCGCCATTGAAAGCACTCTTCCCCAATTTCCATACAAAAGAAACACTGTCAAGCAATGAGGAGCTTGTTCCATTTTTGAATTTCTCTTCTCGCATGGCTGCAATCGATTTCATTGTCTGTGATGGAAGTGATGCTTTTGTGGCTAATAATAATGGTAACATGGCCAAAATTCTGGCTGGGAGAAGGTGATGCATTTTCTTTCATAAAAATGTATTTTTCCTTTTTAGATATATTTCTTCTCCTTCTCTTAAAATAATAGAGCATTCTGTCTTCTAATAAAATATTTCTGCTTCCTGCAGGCGATATTTTGGCCACAAGAGAACAATCTGGCCAAACGCTAAACAGCTTTACCCCTTATTTATGAAGAGGGGAAATCTGTCATGGGATGAATTCTCCTCACAGGTGCGAATAATCCAGAACGGGTATATGGGAGATCCCTTGGAAATCATGCCAGGAAGAGGCGAGTTTCATGCCAACCCTGCTTCCTGTATATGTGGAATGACCCAGAGAAATTCGGGAGTCATTTCCAATACTCGAAGCAACCGGGTACCTGTTAATAGCATTGGAATTAGGAAAACCATCCTTCAACCACCGTATCCTGTTTATACTGACGAAGAGGCAGATGCATCGGACGCAGAAGATGATCAAACAGGGAGAGGAGAGGAAATCGACGCTGAAGCTGATGATGATTCTGCAGTCAGACGAGAGGACCCTGAGCTAGAGGAGATCCTGTCAGATTAGTGTAGTGGAGCAACCATTTCTTCATCCAACAGGATTATGTGGATCTGACTTCGAATTATTTTCTCCTCTTTCTTCTATCTAGATTTAGAGGACACTAGAAAATTTGCGCGGCAATTACCGTGCTTTTTGTGTAGGTTTTTTTTTCACCTTTAGTTGAATCAGTATATTTTAAATTTATTATTTAACAAATAAAAATATAGTTGTTTTGACATAAAAGACAAAGTTTTATAAACATATACTTCGGTCTTAAAAAAGAAATTATCGACATGGTCTTCAAAGCATAAGTGTGACTTTTGATATCTATAAAATATTTAATAAAAAGTAACATCGGTACTTTTTTAAGAAAGTATTTTTAAAATAAATTATTTTTAATTTATATTGACAATGTTTGATTAAAACATTACATCCAAAGCTACTATTTTTTTAAACCGAAGTCGTAAGCGGGAAAAAAATTGAATCTTAATTCTCATATTAATCAAAGAGCATTTTTAGGAAATAAAACAATTTAAGTTATCTAAATATATATTTTTATAATATATAAAGATTTTTAATTATAGTATATACTTTGTAAGACATAGAAGTAGAATAAATTTATAAAAACTTCTCTTATATTTTTTGGAATAGTTGTATTGAATATATAGCATAGTAATCAAGGAGCATTTTTAGAAGATAAAACAATTTAAGGTATCTAAATATATATTTTTATAACATATAAATGTTTTTAATTGTAGCATATATTTGCAAGATATAAAAGTAGAATAAATTTATAAGAACTTCTATTATATCGACATGGCCGTTCATGCCTGCTCCCGTTGAGTAGAAGCAAACTCCTACTTTGATCGGAGAAATGATTTTTTTTCTCTTTTCTAATATCCACTGTTATATTTTAATTCGACGGTTAATATTTTTTAAAGTGACATAGCGCAACGAGCTATCAGAGAACACTTGCGCTTTAATATATTACGATGGCACGGCTGTTCTTGTTTGCTTCGACCGAGTAGAAGCACGCTCCTACGTTGATCGGGGAAAGAATTTTTTTCCGCCTTCTTAATATTTATTTTTTCTCCTCTCTAATATCCACCGTTAGAATTTAATCCGACCGTTAATAATTTTTAGGGTGACATGGCACAACGAGGGTTGACAGAATACACGGGAATTGCCACACTTTTTGTGTATATTTTTATTGTGCATCTCTAGTTGAAGCAGTATATTTTAAATTTATTATTTAACAAATAAAAGTATAGTTGCATTTGACATAGATGACAAAGTTCTATAAACATATACTACAGTCTAAAAAAAAGTTGTCAATATGGTCTTCAAAGCATAAATGTGACTTTTGTTATATGTAAAATATTTAATAAAAAGTAGCATTAGTACACTTTTAAGAAAGTATTTTTAAAAAAATTATTTCTAATTTTGTAACTTAATAAATTTAAAATTATTTTAAATTTATATTGGCAATGTTTGATTGTGTCTAAAACTACTATTTTTTTAAACCGGAGTTGTAAGCGGAAAAAAGATTGAATCTTAGTTTTTATAGTAATCAAAAGTGCATTTTTAGGAGATAAAACAATTTAATTTAAGTTATCTAAATATACATTTTCATAACATATAAAGGTTTTTAATTATAGTATATACTTGACATAGAAGTAGAATAAATTTATAAGAACTTCTTTTATATCTTTTAAAATAGTTCTATTGAATCTATAGACTGTATTTTTAAGAGATAAAACAATTTAAAGTATCTAAATATATATTTTCATAACATATAATCAAGGTATATTTTTAAGAGATAAAACAATTTAAAGTATCTAAATATACATTTTCATAACATATAAAAGTCTTTAATTGTAGCATATACTTGCAAGATATAAAAGTAAAATAAATTTATAAAAATTTCTTTTTTCTCTTAGTTTGACCGGGGAAAGGATTTTTTTTTCTCTTTTCTAATATCTACCGTTATATTTTAATCCGACGGTTAATATTTTTTAGAGTGACTTGATGCAACGAGCTATCAGAGAATACTTGCGCTTTAATATATTACAATGACACGGCCGTTCATGCTTGCTCCCGTCGAGTAGAAGCACGCTTCTATATTGACCGAGGAAATGATTTTTTTTCTTTTCTAATATCTATTTTTTCTCTTTTTTAATATCTATTGTTAAATTTTAATTTGATGGTTAATATTTTTTAGAGTGACGTAGTGCAATTGAGAGAACGCACGGCATTTAATATATAACGATTTGTCAATGTACATAGTAATACTAGAGTAGATCTCTTTTTGGTGGAACTGTAAATTCTCTCCTCTTTCCCCTGGCTTAATAAGGGTAACCAGTTTTTTGACATCTCCGGTGTTGCGGTGGCCAGTTCCTCTACTGCTTTGAACATCCGAAAACATGTGAGTGCTCAGCTGGACAGGGCCCTGGCCGTTGTGAATCGTGTGAGGCCTGCCTAGGTGGGTCGCATCCAAGTCCCCCCGGATCTTCCTAGAATCCTAGATCCCCGGATCTCGTCGCCATCCTTCACGTGCCGGACCTTTCACTTGGATGTGGTAGTCGTAGCAGTAAACTTGGTGACCTCGAGAGAGTTCGTCCGAAACTTAAATCGATCCGTTGTCGGTTTCCCCCAGTAATAAAATTGGTGTTCCGACGTTTCAGGCCTTGAGATTTGGCCGGCTCGTATCATATTGGCCCAGATCTACTCCCTCTCTCTGATTTTCTATTGACATCGTCGATGATTTTTAAATTTAACTTTAATAATTTATTTTATTTTATTTTTTAATAAATTTTATATATTTTAATATAATTTGATTTATTATTAAAGTTATTTAAAATTTTACACATTCAAATAAATTTTTTAAATAAAACAAATAATTAAAATTAAATTAAAAAATCAAAGATGATATTAATTAAAAAATAGAGAGAATACGTTGGTTTCCGACCCTGTTTCCCGGGAGGATGTGTTTTTTGTGTGTTGAAATACTGGGAGGATGTGTTGGACTTGGACGAGTATCGAGCGGCAAAAGTCCAGGCGTGCTGCTGGTCTCGGCCTTGGACTTCGCTAATGTTAACGTTGCCTGTCCTGACTGAGTGAGATCCGTTGCCGCGTTTGAAAACTGAAGACGGGAGACTCTGCGGCCCAGGAACCAGGATGCAGACCGGGAGCCACGCAGGCCCTGGGAACGGGGTCCTCTGAGTGGGCGAACCCAATTCGGAGATGTACAGTGCAAAAAAAATTAGGAAATACTCTCCACCGTTCGATCCTAAATCAACGTGCCAGATTTCGAGCTAAAGCGTTAATAAACAGGGATTGCTACAGTACTTATGCTACAGTAAAATAATTTTTTTGCTGCAGTGCTAATCCAGAGTACCGTGGCAGCTTCTCACTGGGGCTGATACAGTATGACTCGGACGCAGGAACTGTGCCTTCTGTCAGGTTCAAACGATTTCGCCGCACAACCACGAGCGCAGTTCAGTTCAGCAATCAGCAGTCGCCAAGCATAATCCAGTGTCCACGCCGGACCACTCACATCATGTGACCAGATGGGCCGGGCACCGCGAGCTCGTGAAGTCGCTCGTGTTATCCCATCCAGTATCCAGCCGGCGCGGCGCCTCCATCCGCTTTGCTTCGTGGGAAGGGCGCACGGGCACGGACAAGGGCGGCGCGGCCCACGGCCGGCGGGCACGCCGCGCTAGGCTCCGCTGTCCTCTCCTGTGTCCCATTTACTGACCCCCGCGCCGTGATCCCAGCCGTGCAACGGTCAGCGGACGGCTCGCGTCACCTGCCATGGCCGGCTTTGACCGCGCGGACGGCACCACTGCCACCGCCACCCCAGCCCAGCTCCTCGCTGCCGCACACTGCCCCACTCCTCTGCCTCCGCGCCAATGCGGCGTCCCCAAGATTTTAAAAAGTTTTTAAAACGAGGCCAAACGCACCACGCCGAGCACCGCACAGTAACACGCGCCCTCACTCACTCAACACTGTGCTACTCTCCTCTCCTTCTCGGCTCGACGACGATGGCGGCAGCACCAAGGACGTCGCTGCTGCTGCTCCCGGCCCCGCTCCTGCTACTCCTTCTCCTCGTCCTCGCCGCGACGTTCCCCGCGGCGCGCGCGGCGCGGTTCACGTGCAACTCGACGGCGCCGCGGGCGAACACGTGCCAGGCGCTCATCTCCTACTCGCCGCCCAACGGCACCGCGACCACGCTCGCCGCCGTGCGCGCCGTCTTCCAGCTGCGCTCGCACCGCGGCCTGCTGGCC
>BCLH01001819.1:27665-55839 GCA_001602315.1 Zoysia pacifica | reverse complement strand
GATCCGCGCGGGGGACACGCTCGACGTCGTCGCCAAGGGCGTCTTCGGCGGCCTCGTCACCTTCCAGGAGATCGCCGCGGCCAACAACGTGTCCGACCCCAACAAGGTCGCCGTCGGGCAGCAGCTCTGGATCCCCGTGCCCTGCAGCTGCGACCCCGTGGCGAACCAGCCCGCCGTGCACTATACCTACGTCGTGCCGCAGGGGAGCTCGGTCGCCGGTATCGCGCAGGAGTTCGGCACCACGGAGGAGACCATTCTTGCCGTGAACCGGATGCCCGACGCCAAGAGCCTTCTGGCTGGACAGGTGCTTGATGTGCCACTCCGAGGTACGAACATCTCACATTCCTCTGTAGCCCATGTTGGCCCTCGTGCTCCACATTGCTTCCTGTTTTATATAGCTCATTCCAGATGTGCATGTGTCTCCTGAAAGTAGCCTCCTGCCATTGAACTTTTTTCTCTTTCATGTTTTGAGATTCAAAAAGAGGGAACCGTTAATTTGCGCTCTTTTGCAAGTTCCACCTTTTCGAATCACGCCCTTTTGCTAGTGAGTGTAGATTGGGTAACTTTGCGTTTTTTGTTGGTGTCTCCAAAAGAACAGAGTATGGTTTGCAACAACGCAACGGCATTTGCATATGTGAAACTGTTTAAAAAAGTTGCATTATCTTTCTTTCTGGACATATAGAATGCGTTGTCTTTTTATCCCATGGAGAGATGCTTTGCCTCCTGGTGAATCAGTGAATGCAAAGTTTTACTTACCTCTTTTTTGGTCCCACGTTTATATAAGCTAGTACTTCTGCTACCATTTCCTTACAATGTTCAGAAATGGCTCTTCAGATTCCCTGCCTTGAAAAGCTGTGCTTTTTGACTGAGGAAAAAGAGTGCACGGAAAAGTCAGGGCTGATAGTGCATAGTACTGCTTTCAGCCTTTGGGCTCACCTCTTGTAATTTTTTTACTGAAAAGTCAGGGCTGATAGGTTCTTCGGAGTAGTAAGTTCGAAGTGAAAAATGTATTGATATGCCTGTTGAGCTACTATTGCCGGCCATAGTTCAGGATAAGCTAACGTTTGTGTACCCTGGAAATTGGATCTGAGGTTTTGAGCATTTCCATTTCGCATATGGTAAATTCCAAGAGGTAGAGGATGTTAAGGTTCCTTGTCTCGGGCTGAAGTTGGATGAGACATTTAGAACACTAGCTGAATTAGATTATGGCAGGGATAGAATACGACCCGATATTATTTTATCCTGTAACTTCTAATCATTGGAAGCTTGCTTATCATTTGTCCGGCTTAACCGTAGCCTTTATTTTGCCTGCATCATGTAGGTTAAAAAATATGTTAGTAAGTTGTTAACCTTAGTATTTTCTGTGCCCCAAGTTTCCGAGTTGTGAGGTGACATGTAATGCCAGTACTGTGCAACATAAGATCCTTGTTAATTTGCCTGTGTATTTGAATCTTGGCTGTTTCTGTGCCCCAAGTTTGTGAGGCTCGGAAGTTTGGACGGGACGTTTAGAACACTAGCTGAATTAGATTATGGCAGCGATAGAAAACGAGCCAATATTATTTTATCTTGTAACTTCTAGTCACTGGAAGCTTATCATTCGTCCTGCTTTACCGTAGATTTTGTTTTGCTTGCATCATGTAGGTTAAAAACTTGTTAAGTTGTTAACCTTAATATTTTCTGTTCAGTTTATTGTTGTGACCTGTGAGGTGACATGTCAATGCCAGTACTGTGCAACATAAGATCCTTGTTGTAGCCTTAATATTAGAGTCTCGGCTGTTTCATAAAGTGTAATGACCATTAATTTCTAAAAAAAAACAGCATTTCTTTTCCCAGTTCTGTATTCTTCAGAGTTCCATTTGTGGCTTACAGTATGCGTTCCTATGCAGCTTGTGGATCTAACATCAGCAACACAGCCATCGATCGCAACCTTCTTGTTCCGAACGGAACTTATATCCTCACCGCCAACAACTGTGTCATGTGTGGTTGCAGCTCCAACACTTGGCAGTGAGTGCTTGCTCTACTTGAAACTCATATAATCACCGAATCAGCTTCTCCGACTTTACCATGCTCTGTAATAAACCTTCATGCAGATTGGACTGCCAGCCAACGCAAGGATTGAGCACGTCTGCCTGCCCCGTCGCCAAGTGCGGCAACCTGTTCCTCGGCAACACGTCGTCCACCTCAACCTGCGAGACCACCAAGTGCGCGTACGCCGGGTACACTAACACCACGTCCTTCACCATCCTCGCAAACCTTACCACCACCAACACCTGCAACGGTGAGTACTATGCTCTTGGCTTCCTCGGTTCAACCTGTGATTATTAACCAATCGATACCCTTGATGAATGCCTGTCGAAACATCGTAGCTGACATTGTATCTTGTGAACAGCCGCCGGGATGTCTCCGACGGCTGCGCCGTCGCAGTCCTCAGCGTTCCGGTTGGAGCCCGCGCGGTGGAGATGGATGGAGCTGGTCGTCTCTCTGCACGTCGTTTTTCTCTGCAGTCTAGGCTACCTGCGCCTGAACTGAAGGCTGCCCGTTTGGATTCTTGTTTTTGTGTCAAGACTCTGGGATTCTGATTAATTCCTAGTTTTATGTTGGGTGTAGTCTGGGTGGTGTTTGCATGACTTCAACCTGAAGTTGGATGGATTTGTTAGCGCAGACACTTAGAGAGCAATTGTTTTTGTGGTGTTGGATTGAGCAAATACACCGGAATTGTCAAACTTTTCGTTTTGGTTTTAGGACCATGACAAAAATCCATCTGCTACGATACGATGTTTTTGATTTCCGCAGAAGACCCTGCTCAATGGATGAATAAGCACGTCTAAAGAAACTTTTAAATAAAATACGCAACCAGGGGTATTCTGGTCTTTATCTTTTTATTTAACACCGTTACGAGACAAAGTGGATGGTAATAGTGGATAAGGAATAAAAGTTTATACTGATGGGTATTAAAGAAATTAAAATTTGAGTGATTAAAAGGGAACCTCTAACTAGTTTCAATGGTTGATAAGGAATTTCTGCATAAATTAAAGAGATGATTTCTTATGTGGCCCTAAAAAAGTTGCGATTTTCTTTCTTGGGTGCATGGGCGCGAGGGCGGCGTGGCGGTCAGAGCAGGGTGCCAGTGCGGGCACGTGGCGTGGCTGCGGCCGAATGCAGCACACAGGCGGACGACGGTGAGGTCGGCGACGTCGACGACACAGGAACGACAAAAAAGAACACACATGCGGATAAACACTGGAGCGAGAAGAGCCAAAAAGTAAATGTATGAACTTATGTTTACAGTCCACGTAAATAGGAATCTAGAGACCTTTACACACAAAGTTTAATAGGCATTAAGCTCAACATTGCTTTCGTTATTCTTTATGAAGTGTGTGAATTCATATTAACAATGTAGTCATTTTCTTCAAGAGTAACACCTCTCTCATAGTTTCTATATGCAATGTACGGTAACAATAAGCTAGCTAATGAATGAAAATAAAAATGCCATGTCAATGCAAGCAAATTCAAGAACATTGCATAAAAGAAACCTATCTAATGCCAAATTTGACCCTCTTAAGCTTATTCATCGTAAGCTCACCGTTTTGCCTGGAGATAGCTAAACCACCTTCTCAACCTCTTCCCTCGTGCTTATCAATATCTCAAAATGGTTAGGCATTGACTAATGTTTTTATCTTTTTACACATGATACATGGTTGTGTAGATATCTGGTCCACGAAGAAGTCTTATCTACCATGCAAAACAAGAAAACTACTATATACAAGAGAAAACCTGCGTGAAGAGTAGATTGGTGTTAAAGCTCGATTAACAAATGTGATGGACTTCTTGGATCATTAATCATGCTTCACGGTCCACCACCTTGATCCATTCACTTGTTATTGGGAAACTAAGAGAGTTTAGCCTTCCTCTCTCATTTCACGATCAACTTGGGGACCCAAATCTTCTTGATTGTCCTCTTGACATTTGGCTGTCCAAGCAACTTTGTTTTCACCTTTCCATCCTTCGCCTTAAAAGGCTTGCAGTGGACATCCTTATGGAAAATGTTAGCTTTAAGCATACTTTTAGGCTCGCTCACCTTCGAACAGTCTTTGGCTCGGTAATCATCAAGGCAACACTTCTAACAATAGTAGTTATTTGTCATAAGCGGGACTATCCACGCGGAGATATCATCTTCGTTGCCAATGATGTTGATAGACGAAAGATATTATCTTAAACCCTTGTAATTGTGGTTATTGACAAGGTTCCGAATTAGGATATTTTTTTGAATTTGCCTTCCTCTAGTGAGTCGCTCAAAAGCATCTATTACGGCCTCTCTCTCCTCCTTGAGCTTCATGTATTCTTTCAAAATGAAAGGCTCAAGAGTGATGCTCTCCTTTGAGAGGGTTAGATCACAGGAAGTAGAAGCTTCATTGAAATGCTTAGAAGAATTAAATAAAGAGCAAAGATCAAAAGCTTCATAGGTGAGGGCCAATACCTTATGCCTCACACTTAGCTCTAGATGCTTATCCTTGAGAGACTCATAGGATTCTTATAAAATAGCATGAGAATGCTTTAGGGCATTGAGCGCACCCTCAAGCTCTCGAACTCAGAATACTGCTACTTCGTGCTCTTTGGTCACCACCTCAATTTTTTTGTTCTTCTTGATGATGGTCTTGTTGGCCTTCTCAAAGATGAGGACTAGACCATTATAGCTTGGTGCATCATCATTATCATAGTCCTCTTTTTCTTCTTTTAGATCATCATCTTCATCCACATAGCTCTCACAACTTCGAGCCATCAAGCATAGAGGCGGTAGTGGAAGCTCATTGGTAGGGCTCGTCATAGCAATACCTGCAATCTCTTCTTCTTCGCTTGAAGAGGAGGAGTCCGAATCATCATCATTGGTGAGCCATTCACCAAAAATGTAATCTTTGTGCGGTGACTTGCTCATCTCATTGCTCTTGCTCTTCTCTTTGACGAAGAACTGCTTCTTGAATTTTATTTTGGGCTTTTGTTCTTCGTCCTCACTCTCACTAGAGGCTTGTTTCTTGCTCTCCTTACTGGGCTTGGGGCACTATTTGGTGAAATGGCCTTTCTTGCCACAATTGAAGCACTCAAAGTTGCATTCGAGGATGAAGGTCTTCCCTTGCAAAAAAAGGTTCTTCATTAGGAGCGCAAGATCTTCATTATCGCTCTCATCATCCTCATTATCCTCCACCTTCTTCTTGTTCTTCTTTCTCTTGCCATTGGGTAATTCTTTGACTTGAAGAGCAATATTCTTGGGCACTTGAGAGTCGGTGGAGGTAACATGTATCCCTCATAAGCTATAAACTTTCTAAGCATCACGTCAATGGAGGAGTTTGTCAAATCAGTTTCAAAGAGACATGCGACAATGGAGTTGAAGCTTGGCGGCAACATTCTCAATAGCTTTTTCATGATCTCAATATCTTCAATTTTGCTCTTGAGGCCCAAAGCATTGATCTCCTCTACCGCTACATGCAAGCGAGAATAAACATCGTTAGCTTTTCATAAGGCAACATAATGATAGAATCATATTTGTTCTTGAGAACATAATAGCGCTCTTCCTTTGCCTCAACGGAGCCCTCATGAATGTTTTGCAATTGAGACCAAATTTCATGAGCAGTAGATGATGCATTGATCCTAGAGAAAATATTTTTGGAAATGCATTCAAAGATAGCATTCTTAGCCTTTGCATTGAATTTAACAAAGATAGAATCAAGTCTCTCATTCGCCTTTGTAGTGTTTTGGGTTACTAGGCACGCTTTCCCATCGATTAACTCTAAGTAGGCTTGTGTTCGGGCCTTTCAATATGAGTAATCATCCCCGTCAAACATGGGTGGATGCTCCATTCCGTTCGACATCCTTACTCAAAGTGGTGAAGCTTGAAATGAGCATTTGGCTTTGATACCACTTTGAAAGGATCAAGGACAACAAGAAAGGGGTTGAATCGATGGACTTATATAACTTAACTTCACTACAAGCTTAAACTACAAGACTTGATTACAACAAGAGCAACCTAAGAAAATCTAGTAGGTCAATACCTCTAACAATACTAGTGGAAAGATAAAGACAACAAGCAAACACTAGCATGATAGCCACCAAAAGGAATCGTAAAGCAACTTATAACTCTACTCACTAAGTATGAAATGCGAAAGGTAAAGAGAGAGTTAAAAGAATGCTCTCAATTTTTTTCTGAGGTCTCAAAAAGTTGGCACCTTCCCCTAACTCTCATTGGACCATTCCCATCAGAGTACTGGTCCCTCCTGCCGTTCTCGAAATGGTGCTCTCTAGAGTATGTTTCACTCCTAGAGTGAAATCACAGATGATCCTGACTGTAGCAAATAATACTCACTCACAAGAGCAAGCCTGTAAGACTCGGGTGCTCCTTTTTGGTATCCCTTTCAAGCAAGGGACCTGAAACCACTAACAAACTTGGTGTCGTCTTCTATAATCTTCTTAGAAGCTCGAACACCAACTCCCATCCAGTCTAGGCTGCTAAACCAAGAGTAATATGCAAAAATCACTCCTCTCAAAGCCCCATGAGTTCTAGAAGTGTTTGAATGCTCCTATTCACTCTCCAACAAGCACAAAAGATCTCTAATCTTGTGTTGTGCTCTCTCCTTGGTGTCCTTTGGTCTCTCACAAGTTTGCTTCAGCAATTCAGACCTTAGGCACACAGGAAAACGTCCCTCTTCATGGTTTAAATAGGCTTTAAGCCCAAAAACAACCGTTGGAACGTGATGTCATAAGGTTGACTGTTTTTTCCAGTCACCGACGACTCTTCACACCGGACTGTCTGGTGCGCCACTGGATTGTCTAGTGACTCTATCTTCCAGCAGACCAGAGAAACATCCTCTCTGGAATCTATTCTATATGACACCGGACTATTCGATGCATACTTTTAGCAGACTGTCCAGTGCATACCTTCATCGGACTGTCTGATGACTGGCACGTTTGAACTTCGAGAGACACACTTTTTGGACTTCATCTTCAGAGACACCAGACTGTCTGGTCACTAACCCACCGGACTGACCCACCAGACTGTCCGGTGAATTCTGTTCTTTAGCTCCAGAAACCACCTCTTCTAGACTTCAACTCTTCTGGCTCATCGGACTATCCGGTGATCTCACCGAACTGTCTAGTGACTCTTCTTGAAACAAAATTCTTGTGGCTTCATCTTCTCCTTGACTTTGATTTTGCCTGCTTTGCTTCCTCTGCCATCTTCAGTGTGTTCTAAGATAACTAAGAGCATTCGTACCTTTTAACACTTGTATGACTCAAGAACGAGTGACTTGACCTGTCTTAATAGTACTGACGATTCTATGGACTCTCTAGCTTATCCTTAGCTTTGATCCACCAATGCCAGATACTCGTCTTGAGATCATCCTTATCATTCATCGAGGAAGCCCACTATATTGATGTAAAAATTGCGGAATGATATCTACAATCACAACCGTTACCTATGGTGTTCACTCAATCATCAATATCCATTCATACATTTTAGAGAACTTCAAAGGTCATGAAGCTAACAAACTATTACTTCATTCCCTCCGTCGTCTTCGACCTGAGCAGCTGTGACCCCTTCGTCCTCTCCGACCGGATCTTCCTCATCGTCTGCGTCTTCGTTTGGATCTGCATTGTCATCTGCCTTTTCGTCCGGATCTGCGTCCTTGCCCTCCTCGCCTTGCGGATCTACTTCCAACTATCTCTTTCACTGAACTTGCTCAAGGTATTGGTGACCATTCCTCCTCGTTATGGTGCATGTTGTGATCTTTGTGTATTGTTTACTGCTGTTTGCCAGTAGATCTGTAAATTCATGCTCAATATTTCTTGTCGATGATGTTTATCGTGTCGTCACTGGGTGGCTACACATTCTTGCAGCCGTGACAGGGTCATGTCGCACTCGTGCCTATGACTCCAGTGACATTGGATGCTGAACAGGGCATGGTGCTTATATGCTGAACCTTCTTTTGTATCCATGTTTTTTGTAGATGGTTTCACATGCACAACCTTCCTTGCTCCATGCACAAGCCGTTTCTATGGTTATTGTGATGGTTGCATTTGTCACTAGGAAGCTTAAAACCCGTAGATGCTTAGAAGCCGACCCTTTGGTACTGCTTCCTAGTTGTGAGGCCGATGTTCAGAGGCAGCATAATCTTAATCTCATTTATAACTCCACTGATGAAGAATGTGTATCCGTGTTGCGTATGAGGAGGGCCCCTTTTTTTTGCACTGTGCAAGATATTTAGAAAGAGGGTTTGCTTATGGAGAACATCAACAGTTGCATTGAGGAGCAGGTATCCATGTTCCTATATGTAGTTGGGCATAACCAAATGTTTTAGGTGATCCATCAGAATTTTAGAAGGTCCAAAGAAATCATTTGTAGGCATTTTAGGCAGGTCTTGTTTGCTGTTGGTGAGCTCAGAGATGAGATGATTAGACCACCATCTAATGAAATCCACCCAAAGATTCTAGGGAGCAGCAGATGGAACCCATATTTCCATGTAACATACAATCAACTTTTAGAACAACCATATATACTTGAATAAGATCTTGTAACAATGTTTGCACAAACCAAGGTCCGAGTACTGAAGAGAACCAAGCTTGGGCTTCAAGTATGGAAGCACTGGCACAAGACGTGTGGGCCAATAGGGGTTCAACTCGCTGTTGATTTCACTAAAAGAAATCTTAAGATACATGACAAACTGAATATGTCATAGAATGCAATGAAACCATCATAGAACTCAGTTTATGATGAAAAAATAAATCATCTATCGCGCATCATAGATTGAAGCGGATGATGTTTACTATCTTTGTATCATTAATCATTCAAACCCTTGCAAACCTCATATACAATTGGACTCAGAACACAATAAATTGAGATATAATGCCAATATTCTTCATTTCAACCAATTCTCATTTAGTTTTAAAACATATATAACAACTTAAGTTTTAATCTAATAAAGCACTACAAAATTAGAATAACAAATCATGGCAATTCAACCAATCCAGTCGGAAATAAATACAAAAGCCTTCTAGTTGTGTGCCCCTTAATCCTTCAACTCCAACCTTGCTTGCTGCAATCAACAAAATAAAAAGATTCGTCTACTATGCTTGTCTCTCAACCTCGCAACACAAATGAAATTGATTAGCAAAATGAAAAACAAAACACAACGCAAATGAAACTGATCATCCTACCATGCATCTAGGATTAAAAGATCTGTCTACTATACAACAAGACTTACGACACTAGTTTTATGAAGCAACTACATATGTATGGTTAAACTTGATGTGGACATTCCTTCATTGGATACATACAATGCTCCTTCACCTACTATAGCTCGTGCACAACAATTGACTTTTTTTAAGAATAGATTGCTACCTAATGATTTTATAATGATTAGAAACATTAGAGAGTATTAAGAGAAACATGAAGAAGGACTTAGAGATGCTCAAGACTAGCAAGGCACGTGAGACCTTGGAAGAGAGTCAATTCAACTCGGAGTCGAGTTGCCTCTGGGTTCCAGAGCAGTTCGTACTAAAATGGACGCCCAGGTCGCATACGAGATCTGTTTTGTACGTTCTAGATATGGATGAAAAGCTAAGAATATAACGTTTCCAACGGCACCAGTTTCATCTCCAAATTTGACTGGAGTCAGCGAAAATCGTTAAAACAAGATGATGTTCAGAAACTACCTTGGTGCTATGTCACTATTTTTTGACCTTTGGGCCGTGTATCTTTCTTAGATTCATTAGTATTAGGGTTTGCCCCTAAGGACGCACTAAACTCTATATAATCAGTAGCCTCCATCATTAGGGATAGGTTTTAGTTAGTTTTCATCTGTTATAAACATTTTCGTCATTTGACAATTTGTTGGATTCCAGCTTCGCGAGTTTTATTCAGATTCCGCAATTAAGTTGTGTTCTTCCTTATTTTTGCTTGTGTTTTTTGATTCGTAGGCTAGGATTAGCCTTTTTGGCGAGGTCAATCGTGTGTACACGATTGATAACTAGAGGAGAAGTGGTGCTGCAATTGCGAGATTCGAATCATATTGATTTGAAGCCGGATCAATTATGTGTTGCATCTCTACCAAATTAAAAGTTATCACGATCTGATGGAAGATCGGAAACAAAGTACACATCCAAACTAAACCAAGTAGACATGGTAGAAAAAACTTACTAGGCCACGCTGTGTGATAGCTTCGTTGATCTCTTTAGTTTTATCAGGCCTACACCATGTTGAGATGGCAATGGTTTTTCACAAGCAAGGCCATGTCCCTGTACTTTCCAAACAACTCACAAGGTCATCTACCATGTACACAATTTACTGTGACAGGAGTTCTGTATTAAGGTAAAAGATCTCTAAAAAGTTATCCCATAAGAAACTATTACATTTGCACATAGAAACAAAGTAAAGCACATGAGACTTTGATTTACGTGGTGCAAGATAGTTTTCTGTTACAACTACTTTCCTATTAGGTACCATGTCCTCTTTGGAACCATGTCCTGGAGTAATGTGGGCTACGTTGGTGCATGTAACTGAGACATTATGTAATAATTTAAAACATGTTGGACTATATTTTGCTTTACTGCCTTGCTGTTTGTAATAATGCTGATTCTCTTTACTGCCTTTCTGTTTGTTTTAATGTGGACTTTCTTAATTTACTGCCTTGCTGTTTGTAATATAGTTTCTTTTAAATTACATTTTGCTACCTTGTGAACAAAAACTTAGGACAATGGGTGAGGTAAACATGACTGTGGAGGAAGGGGTTGGTGCCAATGGTGCAAGGCCTCCTATGAGGTGGACACCATCTAACTCTGGGTTTGTTCTTCGACACATCTGTGAAATTGTGGGCAAAGGCGCTATGACTAACAAGGGCTTCAATGAAGTCCATGTTAAGCAGGTTGCTAAGTCACTAATGGAGTTTTCTGGGGAAGATGTGACCTCCACACAAGTGTACAACCATTTGAGGAAATGGAGGCAGCGGTGGGGAAAGGTTTGCAAGCTGAGGGATCTCAGTGGTGCTAACTGGGATGAGGACACATGTAGCATTGTGCTGGAGCATGAACACTATCAGGGCCATATTAAGGTAAAATGAGATCTACCTTTATGTACTGTAACACTATTTTATGCCTCTAAATTTTAATTGTTTGTAACACTACCTTTTACATTTTGTATTGCAGGATCACCCTAAGGATGAAGAGTGAATAGGCCAATTGAGTTCTACCAGTAGATGCAAACTGCATTTGGTAGCACCATGGCAATTGGGCTATTTGCCATGGGATCTGGAGAAGCCCTATGAGTGTTCTCTGGATTTGGAGATAGTGAGGGGAAGGTTGAGGCTGTGACAATGTGGTTGATGGAACTAAGAAGCCAGAACAAGCTGAAGGTTCAATCTACAGGAGGCAACACTTGTGGTGTGAAGAGGAAGAGATCTGCCCTTAGTGATGAGAAAGCACTGCTGATGTGTAACATGGCTGATGCTGTGAATAATGTAGCAGCTGCTTTAAGAGAGACTAGGCCTGCACATGTTGATGCTGATCTGTATGATGCTGTGATGGGGGCACGGAGTTTCACAGAGGAGGCTCTCATGGTGGTGTTTTGTCATCTATTGGACAGCAATGCACATGGTAGAGGGTACATAAACATGACTGACTCTCATCGTGTGTTGTGGCTCAGGACTTGATTTCCAAGAGCTACTACATGTGAGCTGATTTGCGACTGCTGACTTTTGATAGGAGTAGACTCGAGATGTTATTTTCTCCTCCTCAGTCCACACCCTAGTTAGCACTAACTTTTGTGTAGCAAGGTACAATAGCATTATGACTTGCTTCATAGCTTTTGCTGGTACCACTTTATAGGTTAGGGGTGACTGGTATTTTGTTTTATGCTTTCACTGTCCATTGTCTGAACTATTTGGTGATGCTGAACATTTAAATTGTAATATTTGTTTTATCTTATTTTATTGCCTTTTAATCTTTTACCTGAGGAAGCCCTATGATGAAATGGCACTTGTAGTCTTTTGCTTCAACTGCTGAGTTCAATCTGACTTTTGCTGCCTGGTTGCTGGCACTTCTCTGTTTCAATGCTATTTTCTTGTTTCATATGTGCACTTCCACATTGTATTTCATTCTTCAATTGCATTGGTTCATTTTGTTTCAACTGTTGATTTCCATCTTCTGAGTTTAGCTCTGTTAAGTGCCATAGAGGGCTACCTTTTTTCCCCAGAGTTAACCAATTTTAGGTGTAGCCATGTCCTTGTTGCTGCACTATGAGGAAGTGTTGCTGACTATTTCTGTTACAGATTCATGGCTGCGTGATATGTTGTCTTCTCTGATAGGCGTCCAGGTGTGTACTCTTCATGGCATGAGTGCCACAGGTAGGTAAACAGGTTCCCTGACTCCTGTTACAAAGGATTTCCATCTGAAAAGGATGTATTTGAGGCTTATGAATCTTCATTGCAAAGTGGTTATAAGGAAAAAGACTTGACACCTTATCCTGGTATCATTAAACCATTACAAAGCTATTTATTCAAATCGTTACAGTTGTGTAAAGTAGCTCTAATTACTGCTATTACTATCTTGATGCTCGTGATTATCTATAAACTATCAAATGTTAGAGGTACGTAATAGTTCATGTTTAGTTCATTGTCATGTATATAATCTGTAAAGAAAACATGGCTGCTGCGCATATGAGCTTCACGCAAGCTACCAAACAACTTCTCTTTTTGGTAGTTGAGGAATCAACAGCTATTGTCCAGGCTATCAAATGAAATCTTTGCTCAACCTGTATAAAATATATGCAGGGAACCAAACTAACATAACTTGTACCATCCCATACTGGGCCGGCTGACCTATCTAGACCGGACGCGTCCAGACGCTGCTGCTTCGAGCTACCAAATGCATCCCAAATATCTGTTGTACGGACGCCTCTTAGGTAAATAATAAGTTGGAGAGATTTATTATAACACATGTCGTGACGCTGGTGGATACTAGATCATGATGTGACCCATGTTTGTCTCCCCTACATGCCTCGCTAGGTCTGGCAGCAATTGCCATGGAGGAGCGCAGTGGTGGTGTTGAGTGCGACTTGAGTGTGACTGTCGCAAGGCGAGAGCCGGTGTCGTGTTGAGGTGGAGTAAGAATGAGTTAAGCGGAAGCGAGGATGGCCACGATGGCGGCTGTAACATCCCAGGCCCGAAACACGGCTCCAAGCCTGCTCGCACGCTGTGCAGATCTCATCTCACAGAATAATTGCTTATGCTTTTGTCCTCGTTTCACGTAAAAGGGTTAACCCGAGTTATTACTCGATTTCAAATCGGGTATTTAAATTGGTCATCTCTCTCAAATTTTCAAGATGGTACTAAACCCTTTATTGCGCTGGGCCGAATGTCACATTCTCCCCTCTTTACTACTCGACGTCCTCGTTGAGCAGCTGACCAATTTACCCCGAGGGGACAGATGCACATGATCGTCTCTCTTAGCCACATTTATACGTGCAGTGTCGGCATACGTGCCGTAGTCACGCAGGGGCCACGCGTCATGCACACCTCCTGACACATATACGCTCGTGAAATCGCAAGTGTCGGCTCTGATACCATTTTGTTAACATCTCAGACCCGACGGTTTCAAACCTGCTCGCACGCTGTGCGGGTCATACCTCGCAAAATAACTACTTACGTTTTTGTTCTCGCTTCACTAAAAAGATTAACACGAGTTATTACTATATTTCAGATCGAATATTTAAATTGGTCATATCATTTTCAAATTTGTAAGGTGATACTAAACCTCTTATTAGGCTGGGCTCGGATGTCACAACGGCAAAGGTTCAGCGGCGATGTGCGGTAGGGAAAGCACGACATGAGTGTAAACCCGACAGCGGTTTGGGTTCAAACCGTGTTTCATAGTTTGGTTCCTTTTCTGGTTGACTTTGGGTAGGTTGTATATGGGCTGAGATGCCAAATGGATTGGTTTGGTTCGGGGCAGCAGAGAAATTCGGTCTGGTTTGAGTTGGTTTGGTTTTAGTTTTGGTTCTAAATAGTTTCAAAAGTCTTGCACGATGCGAAGTACCGACCATGCTTGCCGCAGTGTCCATCAACTACCTGGCTACCTGCAGCTCTTCCATTGCAGCTTGACGTGCTCTCCATCGACTATGGCCATCAGCCATGGAGCGCCTGACGTGCTCTCCAGCATCGTCGCTATCGCAGACGGCAAACACGTTAAGCACGCCACAGCTGTCAGGCTCGACGGCGTCTTGTTCGTGTTCATGACTGAGGCAGGCTCGGCGTGGCAGTCTAGAAGTAGCTCCATGAGATTTTTTGATGGTTCGACGGACGGCGACGGCAGCCTGATGCAGCAGGAGCTCGCGGCGCTGCTGTGGTCCATTAGGCTACGGCCAACAGGAGACGAGGTGCACGGCGATGGGTACATCTCTGCCACCGAGCTGCCTTGGTCCATGGCGCGCCTCGGTCAGGCTCTCTCCATTGACGAGCTCACGCGGATCATGCGCGACGTCGACGCGGACGGAGACAGTGTCATCAGCTTCCTGGAGTTCGCGGCCATCATGGCCAAGTCTGCACTGACTTCCTCGTATAGTTGGAACCAATAGCAGTAAAATGGGTTGGAACCGGTTTCAAATCTCATTGAGAGCGACTGAGCTGGTGTTGGTTGAGCCGATTCCAGTTTGGTTTGAATAAAAAGATTGGTGGGTTGGATTAAGTATACAACGGCAATAGTTTGGTATGATCTTCGGTTTGGTTTCCGGCCCACTGACAGGTTGAGCCATGTAGCGTGAGGTTCTAGCAATAAGCTAGGCCTGCACATCTCGCCTGAGCCCTCTGCGCACGTCCCGACCCCTGCGCGCTAACCCCTGTGGGTGGATGAATGTGGTGCAGTGCGGCATGGCTTCACGAGTGTGGCACAATGCGGGGAGAGAGGATGGTACAATAATAAAGGTTAGAGAGCTACTCACCGTTTACTTTTTATATCAATTTTAACTATTTATTTTATTTAAAAAATAATTTAAATATATAAAATTTTAAGTTGTGATTCAAATAATTCTAATAATAAATTAAATTATAACAAATTATATGATATTTATCTTAAAAAAATTTAAATAAAACGAATAATCAAAGTTAATATTAAAAGTCCGCGGCCACATTAATTTAAGAACTGTCTTGGGACAAGTTTAGCGAGCTGAATGAGCAAGTTTAGAGTGTCATGTGTGCAATTTGTAAGTAGCAGGGCTGGGATGAGAACTCGGGACAATTTCGAAGAGCTGAATGTGCAATTTGCAAGTACCGAGACCTGGATGAGAACTAGGACAAATTCAAGGACCACCAGTGAAATTTACTCAATACTAATTAACCATACCTTCTAGTCTACGTGGAGTAAATTTAAGGTTTGGCATGGTATATAGGTAGAATACGAATGTACTATACTACCTCTGTCTCATAAAAAATCTATTTTTAAGTTTGATTCACTGTGTTTTTTTTCTTTTTTTTACTAAAAATTTATGTAAATTTGATAAACTTTAATAAAATAAAATTTATATCTTTAAATTCACTATGAAAAATCATTGGTTAAAAAGAAGAAGTCACTGCAGACTTGGTTTATAAAGTTTACTAGGTTTTAAAATAAAATAAAATTTATATCTTTAAATTCACTATAAAAATTTATATCTTTAAATACACTATGTAATTTATGTGTTTATCAAGTTTATCAAGTTTTAAAAAATCATTGGTTAAAGAGAAGAACAAAACACAATCAAACAAACCTAGAAATAAACTTTTTGTGAGATAGAGAGAGTAAAAAGAAAAGGGCAAGCCCGTGGCAGTCAATGCATTCATGATATGGATGCACAAGCAGCTATACAAGTGATTATATTTCTCTAATGAAAAACAGAGTATAAAGAACAACATTTCATTGAACAGAAACATGCTTCATCATTCATTATTCCTCCATGGTCCACAAGTTTTTTCTTTCACTTACAATTTATTAGGAGTACACACGATAATACACGTACATGCAGATGTTTTTTTGCAGGTTCCACAATATATAATACATAACATACATGCATAATGTATTAGCCAGGTGCGGCTAGCAATTATTATGTAGGCATGTCAGTCTGCTACCACATCCACACTAATAAACTCATGACAGAGTTGTACATAATTTTTACAGAACAGGCAAATCTAAACAATATAAAGTAGCACTATATATATTGGTGTCTTAGTTTACCTGTGATCTTCAGCTAGCCACACGTTGCTTCATGCTAGGAGGCTGACCGATTTTCTTTGGAGCAACTGAAACTTGGGAGATATGGCTATAAAGGTTTTCAGCCTCGTCTTTAATTTTCTTCACAAACTCACGCTCACCATGTACCTGAATTTTAATGTCTTCATGGTACCAATCAACCTCCAAATCTATGAGTTCTGGAAGTGCATTTTTCTTTATCTCGAGTTTCAAAATTTCCACTTCATAAAGCATCAGCTTTGTAAGACTTGTAAATCCACCAGCAAGGAAGACAAGTTGATCTTGATCATCTTTGTAGGACTTTGTATCCAATATTAGAGTGGTGAGAGAAGGCAGCTTGCCAAGCTTGTTGATGAAGTCCTGCGACACACCTGTCTTTGTCAATGATAGGAAGCTGAGGTTGGGGAAATGGAATTTTGGCTCTTTTTCTTTAGATTGCAGCACCATCATGTCCAACTTGCCTTCTAATTCTAGCGTACGAAGACGCCTCAGGGAAGAGCTGGTGAACACACTCAGTGGAATGTTATCAACTTCAAGAGTAAATGTATTTAGGTGTTCGAGGAAATTAGCTTTATCAATAACAGTGGATAGAGCCTCTGCATTAACACCATTGTATCTAGAATCCCAAACATGAAGGGACTGAAGGTGAACCATTTTCTCAAAAGTATTGCTATCCCAACCATTATCAATGTCAGGATCTATGCTTTCAAGTGTCTGCAGGTGTTTCAAGTCACCCACATGCTTAGGCAAGAAAAGGCCGTAACCAAATACATGCCGCAGTGTCGTTATACTCCAAAATGCTTCTGGAAGTTTATAAACATATGTGTCTCGAACATCCAATGTCTGAAGATTTTTAAGGTTTTCAATTGTAGACGGGATATATTTCAAGGAACAAGCAGTGACACCGAGGTACTGCAGGTGTGCCACATTCCCAATCGTTGTTGGTAGACTCTCACCGATCTCAATGCCTTGTAGATTGATGACACGAAGAAACTTGGATACTTGCAACATTTCTTTTATGTATAAGTTGGTGCTCTCTAGAGGGCTGTCCTGTTCCCCACAACAACGCAGCAAGCCTGATAGTGGCGTCACCCAACACTGAAGAAAGTTAGATAATGGCAATGTGCTGGTCATCACTTCCTGTTTTGCTTCTTCACTTGTTTCATTTTTCTCTCCTTCCTCGGTAATTTCATGAAATCCCTCAACTTCCGCGTTGTTTTCATTGTCTGCACATAACACAATCTCATTATTTTCATCTTCTTCCGCCTCTTCCTCTACCTCTCCATCCCCATCACCTTCTACCTTTTGCTCTGCCTCTATGTCTCCTTCCTCTTCTGAATCTTCCTCGTCATCTTCACTTTCCTCACTATCTTCATCTTCCTCGTCATCTTCACTTTCCTCATTATCTTCTTCCTCATCTTCTTCGACCTCTTCCTGGAAATTGGACAAGATAGATCATAGTTTTGGCAATGAGCTGGACAGAGCAGCATATTTATCTGTATAATTTTGTAGTGAGAGGCGACGAGTAGTTGCCAAAGAAGGGATATCATCACCATTATGGATATCCACAAAGTTAGCCTCTTGTGCTTCATGCTGTAAAAATTCATGAACCTTATGGTGGACAGCCACAAGTTCATCGCGACCACCGGCATTGTCTGTCTTCACTAACTTAACTAGATGACTAACTTAACTAGATGCCTCATAACCAGCATATTTATCTGTATAATTTTGTAGTGAGAGGCGACGAGTAGTTGCCAAAGAAGGGATATCATCACCATTATGGATATCCACAAAGTTAGCCTCTTGTGCTTCATGCTGTAAAAATTCATGAACCTTATGGTGGACAGCCACAAGTTCATCGCGACCACCGGCATTGTCTGTCTTCACTAACTTAACTAGATGCCTCATAACCAACTCCTTCAAATAGATTCTTCCAACTTTCTCCATTGTTTTCCCATCTTTTGGTCTTAGAAACCCCTCTGCCATCCACATACATACCAATTTGCGAGCCTCAACGGGCGTGTTCATAGGCAATGCAGCAAAGTAGAGGAAGCATGATTTTAGGTCATGTGGGAGATCATCAAAACACATGGCAAGTATGCTATCAAGCCTTTTTGATTTCTTAGACTTGAGGTGTTCAAACACTGCTTTCCACTCATTTGGATACTCCTTCGTTCGTACAAGGCCAGACAGAAGAACAATGGCAAGAGGAAGGCCTTTGGTTATACCATGCAGAACTTCATCAAATTTCTCTATCATTATTTGATCCTCAATTTTTTCTTCCATGCATACCCTTTGGCTGAATAGGCTAGTGGTTTTTTCTTTATCAAAACATTTCAGCTCAATCCAGTGTTTAGCAGAAATACCACGTGGCCGCTTATGTATACCTTGCATGATACGAACAATTCTACTATCATTGTGATCTTCTCGTAATGCACCAAGGATGGCATTCCAATCACTATTGCTAACCTCTCCATCTATGACCAACAAGAACTTCTTCCCTTCCAATATTTCCTGCAATTTTTTGTCTACTTTTCTCGGACACCACTTATCTGTTTCCTCCAATTTCTGATGGATCAGCTGTAGGATTCTTGAAGAACTTAAATTCGGTGGGAAGCTTACCCAAGCTTTATAGTCGAACTGCTTTGACTTGTTTGTTGGCCTTTCATATAGTTCTCTGACTAGTGTTGCCTTGCCCACACCACCTTCCCCTGTGACACATATAACAAGTCGGTTCTTACTGTCACAGAAAAGTGATTCTTCAAGCTGCTTCCCCAGCTCCTCCTGTTTGATCGGTGACGGTTGGACATCATCCCTACACATTAATTATGATTTTTTAGTCCTTCGTGAAAAGGGTTTTAGTTTTTGAAATTCACCCATCATAGTACCTATAGTTCAAACGAACGTGTAAAATGTATACTTAGGGGCTGTTTGGTGGCACTTCTTGGAACAGTTTCTCTGTAAGAATCACTCTTGCTCAATATTTTAAATGGCTAATAACTAATTAATTATATTCCTCTGAATTTAAAGTTTATCAAGCATTCCTCTAATTATAAAAATTTAAAAAATTAATGTCTATCAATAACTCAAAATCACCATTTTCTTCACTTTTTATGTTTTGCTCTTCAACATCAAGGAAGATGATATGGCTAGGGCATTGGGTGATCTTTATCGATGAACTGGGGAGATTACAATGGCTAGTCCTAGAACAATGGTAGTAGCAGAGCCTGATCGCCCTCCCTGGGAGGCTCTAATCATTAATACTCTACTGCTGCTTAACCCCCACTGATCAGCCGGCCCTTAGTTATCGCATTTCATGATCGGCTGAGCACCACAAGATAGTCTATTTCTGATTCTAAATTACTGGCAGACCTATATTTAGCCACTAGAGGCAGCTGACGCCTTCTTCTTCCTAGTGTACTGCTTTCCAATGAAAGGGTCCACAATTCTTCCACCCTCCTTTCGAAACAGCTCGTCCTCGAGCTGGAACTTGGGGTAGGTGGCCATGAAGTCGTTGAGCAGCTCCCAGGTGGAATCAACGGAACTCTAGCCGACCTAGTGCACCAGAATCTCCCACACACCATGGTATAGGCATGCGCAAACAATGTGACCGGGCTCAGCTTGGCCGTGGATGACCGTGGGCAGTGAAACAACGTCCGTTGGTGCAGCGCCGTGGTACTTCTTCAGGAACACTACATGGAAAACATTGTGGATGCGCGCCTTGTCGGGAAGTTGGAGGCGATAAGCAACCGAGCCAATGTGCTCCATCACCTTGAAGGGCCCGTAGTAGCGGGGTGCAAGCTTGGCATGCTGGCTGCTCTTGATGGCCGTCGCAGCACACTGGTGTAGACGGAGCCACACCCACTTATCCACACCGAAGGAGACATCCCGGCGAGCGGCGTCATGGTTTTGTTTCATGATGCTTTGAGATTGCAAGAGCCGTTTCTGGACAGCAGCCAGGAATTCATCCCTGCATGTAGGTCAGTTGTTTGTCCAAGGCAGCCACTCTGGAGAGGCCCGGCTGGTAAGAAGCCAATGTCGGTGGAGGCCAACCATAAATCACCTCAAATAGCATCGCCTGCAGTGCCGTTTGGTGGGAGGAATTGTAGCAGAATTCGGCCCACGGAAACAACCGCACCAGCTCCATGGGCAATCGCTGGCCAGGCAGTGCAGGTACATGCCGAGGACATAGTTGGTGACCTTTGATTGTCCAGCGGTTTGGGGGTGGAAGGCGGAGCTGAGGCGAAGTGTGACCCCCGACAAGCGGAAGAGCTCGATCCAGAAGGCGGTGGTGAAGACCAGGTCCCTATCACTCACGATACAGCACGACAGCCAATAGAGCCGTGCAATCTGATCAATGATGCAAGGGTAACGGGCGTGGCGCTGTAGGGGTGTCTGAGGGCGATGAAGTGGACATACTTAGAGAAGCGGTTCACCACCGTGAGGACCACAGATTTGCCGCTGACCTTGGGGAACCCTTCAACAAAGTCCAGGGCGATATCGGCTCAGATGGCGTGTGGAACATCCAGCGTCTGCAGCAGGCCAGCCGGATGGAGGTGCTCCGTCTTGTTCTTCTGGCAGACAGAGCAGCCCTGCACGAAGTCGCGGACAGGCCAGCTGGCGTGGGAAGTGTAGAAGGAGGCGCGCAGTCGATGCAGCGTCTTTTGGACGCCCTCGTGGCCGATGCCGTGCACTATGGCCAGGATTGAGGCCACGGAGCTGATGTGTCCGGGACGAAGATGCGGCCTTGATATAGAACGAAGTCGTCGGCGGATGCCCAATTCGCCCCAGCAAGGCCTTGGACGATCTCCTGGCGATTAGCGATGATGTCCGGCATGGTGTCGGCCTCAGCGTGGAACTCGTTGAACAAATCGAGGTCCCGTCGAGAGAGCGCACAAGTGGAAAATGTAGCGGCGTCCTCGTCACGGCATGTCAAGGCATCAGCAGCCACGTTCTCGCGCCCGGGCTTGTACTCCACCTTGAAATCATAGCCACAACAGCTTGCTTACCCATGTATGTTGGAGGATGGTGGAGAGGCGCTGGTCGGAACTTGAGGGCGAAGTGGTCGGTGCGGACGATGAATGGTCGCCCAAACATACGGCCGCCAGTGCCGCACAACTTTCACCAAGCCAATGAGCTCACGCTCGTAGGCAGTCAACTTGGCATGCTGGGGAACCATGGCGCGGCTGAAGAACGTGATCGATCCCGTACTCTGATGGAGGACAACGTCGAAACCAGAGCCGGAGGCACTGCAATCGATGACGACGGGCACCGTGAAGTCCGGAGTTGCAGCACCGGCCCGGAGGTCAGTGCTGCCTTGAGCGCGTCGAAGGCAGTGGTGGTGGCGTCAGTCTATCAAAAAGTGTCCCGTTTTAAGAGGGCCGTCAATGGAGCTGCGATGACGTCGTAGTTGTAGATGAAACAGCGGTAGTAGCCCGTGAGGCCGAGGAAGCCACGCAACGTGCGGAGGGTCCGTGGTCTGGGTCCACTTTGCACGGCTTCAATCTTGGCTGGGTCCATGGCCACCCCTGCCTCAGAGATGAAGTGGCCAAGGTACTCCACCCGGTGCTCGGCGAATGAGCACTTGGAGCGCTTCAAGAACAAGCTGTGGGTGCGCAGAGAGGTGAGGACAGCGCGGATTTGTTGCAGGTGCTCGGCGAAGGAGTTGCTGTAGATCAGAATATCGTCAAAGAACACGAGCACAAAGCGGCGAAGAAAGGGTCGAAGAACCTCGTTCATGAGGACTGGAACGTCGTTGGGGCATTGGTCAAGCTGAAGCCCATGACCACAAACTTGAAATTCCCGTGATGAGTCCAGAACGCCGTCTTGTGGATATCATCAGCGTGCATGCGGACTTGGTGATATCCACTGTGAAGATGGAGCTTGGTGAAGTAGGTGGCGCCGCGGAGTTTGTCTAGCAGCTCGTTTATGACGGGGATGGGAAAGACGTCGCACACTGTCTTGGCATTGAGCACATGGTAGTTGATGCAGAACTCCAGGAGTCGTCCTTCTTGCGCAAGAGGAGGACAGGCGATGAGAACACCGAGATACTCGGACGGATGAGACCCTGCTGGAGCATGTCGGCGCACTGCCTCTCCAGCTCATCTTTGAGCAGCTTGGGGTACGGTGGGGACATACCGTGACGGGGGCCGTGCCTGGAAGGAGGTGAATCCGATGATCACATGCACGAACTGGAGGCAGTGTTGACGGCATGTCAAAGATGTCACCGAACTCCACCAGGAGCAGTTGCAAGAGGTCTAGGCGTTATGAGGCGTGGTGCGCAGGAGTCCTGGTGGCCGTGACGCCGGTCCAGTGAACACGGTGATCCTGGCGCCAAAACGCCATGGTCTGGCAGTTGAGGTCCCAGAGGATGGGGCCTAGGGACCGGAACCAGTGGCAGCCTAGCACAAGCTTGTAGTCGGGGAGGGGCAAGACGAAGAGGTCGATGTGGAACTCCTCGGTGCCGATGGTGATGGGAAGGCCTGCACAGACCCTGGTGGATGGGACGCGCTCGGCGTTGGCGACGTCCACGGTGAGGCCAGGACACGGCACGGGCTGGAGGCCGAGGCGATGTGCAGTGTCTGTGGCGATGAAGGAGTGGGTGGACCCTGAGTCCACGAGGGCGCGGACAGACGCGCCTGCGACGGAGGTGGCCAGGTGCGCGGTGTTAGCCGTCTTGATGCCTGTGAGGGCGTGGAGAGAGATCGCGACATTGGCATCGGAGGCGTGCAGTTGTGGTCCCACGTAAACTTCTCAGAGTAGTTGAAGCAGAGCCTGTTCGCACGGTATTGCGCCATCTCCTGTGCGGTCAGCCGCTTGAATTGCATGCCCGCTGGAGGAGCGGCCTTGGTTGGGGCCAGTGGAATTGGGGGCGCTGTCTTGACGGCTGGTGGCGGCGTATGGGGCATGAGAGTCGCGGGCAGCAAACTCGACCGAATCATCGAACTAGTGCGGGTCATGACGCGGGGCCCATAGGGCTGGGGTCCACATCATCATCCAAGTCCAAGCGACGCTCGAAGGCCCACCCAAGGCCCATGCTGTCGTCGAGGGTAGCCGGGTGTTGGAGCTCGACGTCCGTCTGCAGCGAATTGCGGAGGCTGGCGGTGAAGATGTCGATTTGGTCCTGCTCCTGGAGTGGCCGGCAGTGTGCGAACATGGGCAAGAACTACACCTTGTACTCCTCGACCGTCCCGGTGCGGTAGAGCTTCATGAGGGTGCCAAGCGGTTCCTGCGTGCCGGCGTCTCGAACGCCCGCTGCACCTTGTTGACGAAGTCCAGCGACGTTGGAGCGCCGTGGTTTTGCTCCAGGCGGTAGTACCAGTCCTGGGCAGCACCTTCCACGTAGAAGGATGTGAGCCACACGAGCTTGTCATCCGCCATGTGATCGGCGCGGAAGAATTGCTCTACCTTGTGGAGCCAAGTGACCGAATCGGTGCTGCCGTCGTAGCGCAGAAATCGGAGCTTGTGCTTGTCGTGCTCGCGTGGAGGCGGAGGTGGAGGGGCATCAGTGCCAGCGGCCTTGCCGCTATGGTGGCCGCCGAAGGAGAGGTGGTCCGACTGTAGCCGGTTGACGACGATGGTGAGGCGGCTCTAATCGCCCTTCATCTTTGTCATGTCGTTCTCGACGGCAAAGAGTTTTTTTAGGATGGCACCCAGAGCGGACTTGATATCATCATCCATGACAGGCGAGAGGATCGAGAGGCTCACTGATACCAGATGATATGGCTAGGGAATTGAATAACCTTTATTGATGAACTGGAGAGATTGCAATGGCTAGTCCTAGAAAAGTGGCAGCAGCAGAGCATGATCGCCCTCCCTGGGAGGCTCTGATCATCAATACTCTACTGCTTCTTAACCCCTCTGATCAGCCGGCCCTTAATTATAGCATCTAATGACCGGCTGCGCACCACAAGCTAGTCTATTCCTGATCCTAAATTACTGGCACAGCTATATTTAGCCACTTGAGGCAGCTGATGCCTTCTTCTTCTTCCTAGTGTACTACTTTCCAACGAAAGCGTCCACAACAGAAGAAAACTTGCCATCCACCTTAACTAGTGTTTCAGTATATGATGCCTATACTACTAGGAAGAAAAAATAATGGTTGGGGTTAAGTGCTCTCTTCTCTCCCTGGAAAACTTAATATCATAAAAACGTGTGTAAAATAGAAGTGTTAGATCTCAGCCCCGATGGCAGTGAACTCAGACCATCGTTAAGCATGAAGTATTTTAGGGAAATGGGTTCAAATGAAGCAACCACACATCACAAGTATAATTAACTCCATTTAGGTTTGTTCGAGTAAAAACTTTTTAGATTTGACTATTAACATCTAAAATTTACAAAGAATGACAATACAAGATTTGTACGACTAGGTTTACCATGACCAATATTTTTAACAATTTGTAAGTGCTTTTATTTAAGATAGTATATATTTACAAATATAAATATTTTGAACAAGTTGGCAGAGAGCCCCTACCTAATTTTTCGTATTAATAGAAAAATATGTAGAAGGCACAAGGCCTCAGGCCCAAACAGAAATAGCAAATTACATCAAGTAAGGTTTTCTAGCCAATTAACCATAAGAGGAAGTAAATGGACTATTCTGTGGTTAATAATATTACTATTGAAAGTGTCAGCATATTGGAGATCATATCCATGTAATAGATGTACTATTAGAGTTATCTTTTTTTATTAAATGAAGTAACCAATATGTCCTGTAGAAGCTTTATTTCCAAGTGATCGATGGTGTAACACATACGCCATAATTTTTCATGCTATTATCTTGTTGAGAATCATTCCTGATTTGTTTTTACTGCTAGGAAATCTCCAAATTACATAGATCTACTATTAAATAATTTTTTGAAAAAACTATTGAATAATGAGAAAACTTAGGGACACCACCAACAGTCCGTGATGTGCAACGCAAATAACCCTTGCGAAACACATCTCTAATCTTTTGGAGTGATCTGACCTCTGTTAGTGATTAGTTGCCACCTTGCTGGCTAGAAACATGCCCATCTAAATGCTGTAAGACCTAATCATCACTGAGATGATCATGATTGAATCAAGGCAATAGCCCCCAGCATGTTTCCTAAGTGAGAATAAAGAATGAAGATAGAGAGTTGGGAAAACAAATGTGTATCCTTTGAAGTTATATCTTGTGCAGATCAGGATGTGATAAACCCATAAAGTACGCATACATTGATGCAATTTGAGGGATTGAATATTGTACATGCTTGAATGGTCATTAACAAATTTTACTTACACTCAACTCTTTGAACTTCATTTTAAAAGGTAGTGCTGTGTGAACTTACAAATTCTTCGCCACGGTAGAGATGTTCGTAGAAGGTTTCCATGTCACCAGTGGAAAATCATTGGATGCAGCTTCAATCTTGTATTTCTCCTTATTGTTAATGATGTCTTCAAGCCTTAAGTTGATCTCTGCTATCTTTCTTGACAGATTGTGTCGAATGCTTACTTGCGTAGTGAATCCAGAGAAAAACCGAACAATGGATTGGCTCCAACTTGGATACCTCCAAAAGAGAAAAACATATTCAATCAGATTTCAAATTTATGCAGAAATTTTGGAAGCTACCAAAAGCCGAGGTCGCTAGACAAAGAGGGGCGTTGTAATTAGGGCCAAACTATTTGTCCTCAAAAGAGGCTGCTGTGAGATCATGTGATGTAAATTTGGTTTGAGATGAAATTGACGTTTCAAAATGATTGGAATTTTGGTATAGGTAATGTGCATATATATGCTTGTGATAGCATGGTGATTTGGTATTGTGACATGATGCGCTCATGTGAGGTGCCACGTGGAAATTGGGTCAAGTAGTGGACTTGTCCTCATATGCAGTTGTGTGTTTGTTCATGTGCAGGTGTTGTTTGAGACTGAACATGATCGATGATGGATTGGAACTAGGTTCCGGAACTAAATTTAGGATGAACAGAGATCCTAGTGATCAAATATGTTATACGGGATGTTCAGACTATAGAGCAGTGTAAACAAAGGTTATCACAACGTGAAACTCATGTAGAGGAGATGTGTAAGTTATGGTGTGAAGTTTGTTTTGGCCGGTGTGACTAATTAAGTAGATGGTAATCAAACTATGACTGCCAGCGGTCTGTCTAGGTGGCAGCTTGACGTGGCATGATCATGCGCATGGACGAACACGCAAACACAGAGTCTGGCCGTGTGTTCCTGCAGGTGTAGGAGTCCTGCGGACTGGTTGTGGAGGTGGCTGAATCCAGCAAAGGTATGTATGTTTCATACTCATGCATGGTACATGTATGTATGGCTCATGCTCATGCATGGTGTCAGAGGTTTTGACGTGCCGAAGAGCGCCATTACCGAGTACAGTAGCATCTATAACATCTATATAATCATCCCCCACTGAGTCTAATCTTGAACCTCAATGAGCCACGTCACCCCTTTTATTTAAACCGTTTGATCTCTAAAAACTTTCTATCTGGACCATCCATCTTTTCATCTTCTCCAGCCGTTTTCATTTCCGCACATGCACGCGGCCAGGCCCGCCACCTCGAACCCTTTCACTCCCGCCCGCCGAACTCCGTCTGCCGCTTCCGGGCCTTCCAGCTTCCTCATTTCCCCGCGCGTGCTCCGTTGCCTGGCCTCCCCCTCCTCTCCCTTGCCTCATCGCTCTCCCTGGCTCCACCTCCCCCTCCCCCTCCCCCATCTCTCTCTCCGGCGGCTCAAGGCAAGATTGGGGTCGAGCGCGGCAGCCCCCATCGCGCTGGCATCCAGCAGATCTGAGCCCGCCTGCCGACGAAGCTCCCCCGCCCCCACCTCCCAACATCATCTCGCCTCTCCATTCCCCGACCGTCCCTGGTCCTCTCTCGCGGGTCGCCGTTGCCAGGTGCCTCCTCCTCCTCCGACCCGCCGCCCCCTCCTGCAGTGCCACGCTGCCACCCCTACTCCCCCACCTGGTCACCGCACCGCAGTATACTGTGCCTGTCTCACGGTCCTCGCTCTCTTCGTCAGCCTCCACATTGCTGCCATCAGCTGGTCAGCGAGTGAGGCTCTCGCAACCTCGCTGCCCTTCTCCAGAGCGGCCGGCGTTCCTCTCTCTCTCTCTCTCTCTCTCTCTCTCTCTCTCTCTCTCTCTACTTGGCAGTGGCACCCCACAAGAATTTTATTAGGAGTTGGTTTCGAATTGCCTTCTGCTCTGGCTGCTGTATCACACGAGCATGAGTGGAGACTGGAGCGGATCAGGAATGCGTTCAAGGGGATCAATTGTTCGGCTGCTGTATCACAGGAGCATGAGTGGAGACTGGAGCGGATCAGGAATGCGTTCAAGGGGATCGATTGTTCCCGTATATGGCCCTTCCAGGTGAGGATTCCGTGCTGATTCAAGTAATTTGTATTGTCAAGTTTTCATCTGGGTTATGAGCATTCATTTTGATTGTCATTTCAGTGGAAAAAGTGCAACCTTGCATTTTTTTAGTCCCTCCATATTTTGCCAGCTTGCTATGCGAAGCTTGCAAGTATATTGAAGAAAAATTGGCAATCAAGGTATGAATGTATTTTTCCTGAACAGGTAACTGCAAGTTGTGTCACATTTCATTATTATTCCTGTGTTGATATAAGTATTTATCAATATTTCAGGGTGAAAAGCTGAAAGATTCTCTTATAAACTCTGTGAAAAGTAGCATATCTTTGAAATTGGTCAACAATGTCAGTGATTTCTTTGCAAATTTGGTGAGTCAGGTTACTTGGTAATTGGTACCAGGGGATCATGGTTAATTTTATGTGTCCATATTGTGCCATATAATACTACTTTTTGTATGTGTAGTATAAATAGTAGAATAATTGGAATTTGATGGAAATTTTAGCATTTGGAGTGCCATGTTATTGGAAATTTCTTACATTAGTAAGAGGTTTTTTTCATTGGTCTGTTTG
>BCLH01001819.1:2820-21152 GCA_001602315.1 Zoysia pacifica | reverse complement strand
TCTGACACTGTTTTCCATTGTACCAAAGAGTATTTCCCTTTCTTAAAAAAAACCAAACAGTATTTACAACTACTCCCTCCATTCAAAATAAGTATCTTTTAATTCAAACTTCTCCCTTTGACTATTTATTTTATTTAAAAAATTATTTATTTTATTGTGAACCGATTCATTATTAAAAGTGCTTTAAGCTTAACTTATTTATTTTTGTATTTTTAAATTTTTTTAAATAAAACGAATAGTCAAACATTGATTTACTTATTTTAAGATGAAGGAAGTACATATCAAACACAGTTGCACGTTGTTTGAACCGTGACTTTCATGTATGTACGGTTTACTTTTCCACTATTCACTACTGTAGCAAACACTTTTACACTATTACTTTACTATTTGCACTGCTCACTTCCATATTTACTGTTCACTGAAAAAAACTGCCGAGCTGAAGTGCGCCTTCACAATTTAAAATAGACAGAGCAGAATATGATAGATGGTTTTTGATGAGTTGTTGTCATCTAATTATTAATCTTTAAAGCACATAATAAATGGTTGTTGATGAGTCGTTGTCGTCTAATTAATAATCTTTGAAGCACATAATAGATGGTTGTTGATGAGTTGTTATCATCATCTTTGAAGCACATGATAGATGATTGTTGATGAGTTGTTGTTATCTAATTAATGATCTTTGAAGCATATAGTTGTAAGTTGTAATCTGTTTTTTTATTAAGTACAAACTATGATTTTAAATTAGAGTTAAATGCATCAGCAACTCTCGAACTTTGTAAGTGTGTGCCACATAGGTCCATGAACTTAGAAAATCATTTCTGCATCCTTGTTAAGCGGCGGCCGGTGCTGGATTCGTGCAGAGCAGCAGCAGGACTCGCGGTAGAGCTCGTCATGGTTCGTCGCTCGCCGCATGTCGCTCGCTTCGCCGTCGCCCACCTCGCCATGGTGTACAGCGCCTCCTGCCGCGAGCGGGTGGGATCACGCGGCACGTCGACGTACGACGACGAACGCATGCATGAAGCTAAGCTAGCTGGCCAGCCTCCAGAGACCAGGTCCAGAGGCTAAGCCCACCACGTGCCCGACTGACTGTGGCCTCACGAGTCACACGGTCACGGTAGATCTCGTGTTGGGAGGGAGATTGATTGCGAGCATATGAAGCCACAATGGTTGGTGCGAGTTTGTATAATGATTGATGCGTTATGTCATACTTCTACTGTATTTATAAATAATTTTTAATTTGGCACTTGATCTTACTCCTAGTTACTTTTTTTTTGTTTGTGGGGAAGAGAGTTTTGTTGAATCAAGCAAAGTCTTTGCAGATCAGAGACTGTTTTATCTCTGAGATGACATGTCTACCTATGTGGCATGCTATGTCAGCAGATAAAATGCCATATCAAAATCAATTTCGATTATGAATTCTGAATCGATTTTCTTTCAAACTGTAACTTTATTTTTAAATTAAATTTAATCATCATATTTTTACAATTAATGCAACAAAACCAGATCTTTTATGAATATATAATTTTATTTTTTTCAACATTTAGACTTTGTTGAGAATCAGATGTGAAATTATACCGAATGATATGAAAAAATATTTCAATACCTCTATTATGACAGAAATGCCATTTCTAACATTTAGTTGGTTTTAGAGTCAGTTTTGTTAAAACATAAAGTAGTATATGAAAATATAAAAAATATATAGCATATTCAAACTATGTCAAAATGATAAAAAAATTAAATTTTAAAAATATTTCCAAACAAAATATTTTTGATTGCATTAATTTTAATTAACATGATGTTTTAAACAGATCAAAAATAGAATTACAGTTTGAAAGAAAAATCTATTTGAAATTAACAATCTAAAATTGAAGCTGACGTGGTGTGATATGCGCTGATGTGGCGTGCCACGTGTGCAGCCACGTCAGACCAAAGATGAACCGAGTCTATATACAAAGTTTAGAGACTAAATTAGATCTTTTAAAAGTTGAAAGATAAAACTGAGCTTTTGAGAATAGTTCAAAGACCAAAATGAGTATTATCCCTTCATGCATCTTATTTCTTAGAGTTCCATTCTTACAAAAAAAAATTGTTTAATTTCAGTTCCTTGGGTAGGATGATAGATCAGCCCAACGGGGAGGGAAGCCAACATGTGGACTAGGAGGCAAGGTTTTCAAAACCTGTGAAAATCACCGGTTATTTTTAGTGAAATCGGTCTATCTTGGTTTCACCGGTTGATCGAAAATAAATTAAAAATTAAAAATCTGAAAACGGGTCGGTAAACCAGTCAAAAACCAGTCATACCGACCGATAAACCAGAAAACTGGTGAAAATCACTCAAATTGATTTGATTTGAAATTCAAAAAGGTAAACCGGAAAAATCAGTCAGTAAAAAAAAACCAGTCGGTAAATAAAAAAATTGAACGGCTTTCAAAATTTTGTTAGTTTTTCTGGTTTACTGCAATGGTTTTTTGGGCTTCGTCAAACCAGTGCCGGGCCAGTTTTTGAAAGGAAAAGGGTTTCCAAAACTTTGCTAGGAGGTGTGGTTGAGGTTGAAAGCGCGTTCATCATGTACGTTTAAGTTTATAGAGTTGACAAGGTGTCACAATTTATTACAAATTAGGCTTAAAGTTTTGCATCGCAAGGAGTTGTTTTTTTTTTAATGGATACACAAGAAAACCTTTAAGCTTACTTTGCTGAAGAGATCGATAAGCAAAGCGCAGGGTGTGTATATATATTCATACCTAGAAAGGTCGACCTTGAGCGAGTACTCATCAACGGCGTCCTCGGCGTCAAAGGCAACATCGCGGGTCTGCTTGAGCCAGACCCTGATGAGCTCGTCGGAGGTGTCGCGTCGCCGCGGATCAGCATGCCGCAAGAAGGCCTGCATCCACATGAGCCGGTCCCGGAGGCCGCGGATGTCGTCGTTCACTGCCACTAGAGCCTTCGCCTCGCTCACCGCCATCTCCTGGAGCTTCCCCACCAGCGGACCAACGATGGCCTCCGCCATCCTGGAGCTGCATGCGGGCGCTACGAATCCAGATCTAGTTGTGTGATACAAGTAGATACTACGTAGCAAGGAAGATGCTCAGCATTGGCCAAGGAGGGGTGCCTTATGATGCGAGGAGCCATTGCCGCAAAGCTAGACTTGGTCTTTTTTTTTTCTTTTTTTTTTAGAGGGAAGCTAGACTTGGTCTTAGATCGGGTAAAATGCACGGCCCCTTAACTTGGCAGGACGTGTCATGTACGTCCTTTTAACTTGACAGGATGTGTCATGTACGTCCTTTTAACTTCTAAAATGCACATATATGAATACTCTCTATATTTTTTAATATCAATTTTAATCATTCGTTTTATTAAAAAAATAATTTAAATATGTAAAATTGTTAGTTATTACTTAAATAGCTTTAATGCTAAATTAAATTTTAACAAAATATATTATATTTATTAAATTTTTTTTAATAAAATAAATGATCAAAATTAATGTTAAAAATTAACGACGACAATAATTAAAAAATAGATAGAGTATTCATTAAATTTTTTAAATAAAATAAATAATTAAAATTGATATTAAAAATCAACGACGGTAATAATTAAAAAACGAATAGAGCACGTTGTACTCTACCACGGGTTCAAATGTGTCTTGGTCAAACCCGCTTGTGCACCCCTTCGACTCCAACCCAGCCCGGGTGGCAGCCGAACCTATAGCTCTCTCGTCGGTGCTGCAGATGAGTAGGTCTATGCACAAATAAACGGACCGTTTAGATTGACACATCGGCAAGTGGGTCTAACCAAGGCTCGTTTGAGCCAAGTTTATGTAGCTAGACATATATATTAAGAGTTAAGGGACTTAAAAGTATACGACATCAAGCCAAGTTCAAGCGTCATAGTACGTTTTACTTTTACTCTTATTTTGTTTTATCATGTACTCACTCTATCTCAAGTTTAGGATTTGTCGAGTACTCACTCCATCTCGCCGCGCCGAAGGTCAACTGCCAATGTTGTTCTCACAGGATACGTAACGACACTGGAGCGGCGGCGGCGTCGGTGCAAAGGAAGTGTCAAGTGGGAGTGTTTTTTTTTTTCCTTTTTTGTTTTTAGAAAATGTCAAGTGGGAGTGTTGGGCGGCAGTAGGAAAGGTGGGTGGTGCCCGTGCCGCGGCGGCCGGAATGGAGAAGCCCGTTTGAACTGGTATGCCACAGCTTGACAGCTAGCCGGAGCCAGCTCGCGCTGTCTCTTGCTTGTCATTTCTTCGTGGCGTACTGGCGCGGCCGTCTCACGTGGCGCCTCCGTTTGACCTGCCACACATGAACACAGTTGGATTTTTTTTTTCAATTTAATTGCAAAAACCTCCCTATCATGGGACGAGCCAAGCGAGATATTTTTTATTACTCTAAATTATTGTCACCATTCACTATTAACATTAATTTTGACTATTCATTTTATTTAAAAATAAAAATATTATATATTTTATTATTAAAATAATTTAAATTATAAATTATAACTTTATATATTTGAATTAATTTTTAAATAAAATTAATAGTCAAAATTAATATTATAAATCAATATTTGAGGACAGATATTTTCATTCCGCTTCAGTGGTCAGCATGAAACTAGTAGAGGGGGTGTACCGTTGCTCGTTCGTTGATAAATGATCATCGATAGTAAAAAATCAAGAAAGTGGTTCTGTGCTCCATCAGAAACTGAGAGAAGCAATTGTTTTCACATGCACTACATCCTAGCTAGAATGGTTTCTTTTCTTAGTTCATCCTGACTATGACCACAAAGTTTTGAAAAAAAACCATGCGAGCAATAGCTGTTTCATTTTTTTCTCTGAATTATCGATCAAGTAACATGATTAGAAACATAAAAGGCAAATGATGATAGATTGAATACAATTGATCGTCATCTAAAGGAGTCATATGCGTCAATATTGAAAAGCAGTAGCGATTCTTTTAACAATTTTTAGATCCACATAGAAAAAGAATTCTGAACCGAATAGTTTACCTGTTAGTCAGGAAAGCTTTGCTGTACAGACATATTTCTTCACATGAGCTATTCTTCTTCAAATTGAATCAAACTTGATACTAACTTGTTTGAATACTTTCACAAGACATAAATCCATTCAATCCACTTACTAAAAGTGACCTTATGAATTTATCCAACTCAAATCAATCCAAACTTGATTACTAATCAATAAATCCATTCAAACATCTCATAGCAAGCAACATATGCATATTTATCCAATTCAATCAACTCATATGCACCCAAAATGAAATGGATCAACTAAAATTATACCTTGGTCAGTTCATGATCATCCATAGCAAGCTTCATATTTACAATTAGCAAGCCACCAAATAATCCAACAAACCACCACAACTTGAATTATAGCACTTGTATGTTGTAGGGCTTGGACTTCACTCAATTTTTACTTATCATTGGGTTGAATATGCATTAAGCTTCATAACTTGACTCAATATGTGATGAACAATAGGAATTCCATTGAATCAAGCCTCTAATGCCATGGTACCTACAATCAATCATCCACTTTTTGATTGTACACAAACTAGTTTGGGTCCTCTCAAGTTAGGAGCAACATAGCCTTAGTATGAATAGCGGGATGTTTATCAATAGGGACCAATGAGGTACCATTGCCATCCTTCCTAAGCATAGAATCATTATTAATTGAAATGAGCTTGAGATAATTCCTTATTTGGCATTAAAAAAGTTACAACTTCTCTTCTTAACCTTTTTCAATTTGAACTTTCTTACATGGCCTAAAATCGATTTTTGATTGCTTATTTGGCCCTTCCATCAATTTCACCCCCTAACGGTGTTAAGTAAGGGATGAAATAACGATTTACCCCTAGGCGTTATATTTATTTCATGTCAGCATTTCTTTTCTTTTTCCATTGTGTGATAATATGATAAATGTACAAAAAATGTTTAAACCTATGTGTACAGACCGCCACATAGCAAAGTTTATAATTATGATAATATCAAACAATAAAAAAATAAAAAAATAATGTTCAAAATGAAACAAATATAAAAGTAGAGGTAAAATGGTCACTCTATGCTTCAATTAATACCGTTAGGGGTTAAAACTGACGGAAGGGCCAAATAAAGAATCAAAATGGATTTTAGTTCATATAGGAAAAGAATCGAAAAAGAACCAAAAAAGAAAGTGGTGATTTTTTTTTACTCTGTTTGTTTGCAGTAAAGATTTTGGGATTTTACTTCTAGTAGTTGATGAGATTATAAGGATATTTGAGCCACCAAGTTATTACATTCAAATACTTCCGTGGCCTCCACCTTTTCATGCATGTTGCAGGGCATGATAGAGTCGAGGCCTCAACAAAGAACTTGAGTCGAGTACAACTCCGATTCAAGAGGGAGAGAATGATAAGGACATCACTTTATTGGATACACACCACGCTCTTCTACCTATTATAGATGGTCCAATTATAAGAGCTCGTGCACGACAACTGAATTTAGAGGTGAGCTCATTACTAAACATATATCTTCTTTTTTTAAGAATAAATTGCTACCTAATAACTTTATCATAATTAAAAACATTGAAAAAGTCAATGAAAGCATGAAGAAGGACTTGTGGATGATTAAGACCAGCAACCACGTTGAACTTTGGAGGAAAATTAATCCAACTCGGAGTCGAGTTGCCTCGGGTTTTAGAGCAGTCTATACTAAAACAGATGCCTAGGTCGCATATGAACTCTATTTTAGATGTTTTAGATATAGATGGAAAGATAAAAAGATAAGCTTTTCAACAGATCTAATCTCATACTGAAATACTTTTCAGATCTTCAGGAATTACTGAAATAATATGACATCCAAAATCTATTAAGGTGTTGTGACACCATCTTTTGGTCCTAGACTGATTAGTATTAGGGTTTGCATCCTAAAAATGCTCTAATCTCTATATAAACAGTAGTTGCCATCATTAAGGATAGGTTTTTGATTAGTATCATCTGTTATCAAACAGTTTCGTCATTTGACAATTTGTTTAATTTCAATTACATGAGTTTAATTCAGATTTCGTAATTAAATTACGTTCTTCTTTGTTCTTGTTTGTATTCTTTGATTCGCAGGTAGGGATTAGCTTTTTTGACGAGGTTAATCGTGTGTTGCACGGTTAATAACTAGAGGAGAAGTGGTGATGCGATTGCAGGGTTCGAATCGTGTTGATTTGAGGTCAGATCGATTGTGTGTCGCATCTCCACTAAATCGAAAGTTACTACGATCTGACGAAAGATCAAGAACCACGTACGCATCAGTAGTGATAGTGCAAACAAACAGCACAGCTTTTATCCCAAATTTCACTAGCTGAGCCACTAAGAATCTAAAATCTCACAATCTATTCTCTCCTAGCTTTTGTCAGATTTTGTCTCATACAACCCACAATCCTTTGTATAGAATTTGATAATCTACTCGTTTGTTTCAACTTTTGTAACGTAACTTAATTTCATAATATAACTTTTGTATAGATTTTCACAATTCATAGAATTCTCATAATCTGTAGTGATAACAAACATGACCTTAGCTCCAAATAAAGAATCATTGTATACAAAAGTTGGCCACCTTCCTTGAGCTGAGATTAAGCCATGTAACCGAGCTCCCTTTTTGCTACGTCATCTTATGAATCTGAGCTATCGAATTAGATCAGAATTAGATTTTCACCATTCTCTAGCGCTCAAGTCGTAAGTGGGGTGGGTTTCGTTGCACCCGCGAGTCACATTGTTTGCCGTAAATTAAGTATGCGAGCTTTGCAGAAACCCGTGAATCGCATCATTTGACATAAAAAAAATATGCGGTCATTTCGAAACTCTATAATTTATCTACTGGACACATAATTTATCACTCTATTATTACATATACACCTAATTTAAAAATATTAGTAACTTTAAAGTGATGATTTTTTACTTGTTCGTAGAAAGTTTAAGTTAAACTTTAGAATTAAAACCTCGTGTTCACATAATAAAATTTCAATGAATTTGACTAAAATTTGTTGAAAAATATTTTAAATAATAAGTAAATAACTTTATGTAAATTAGTATAAGTAGAACAAATATAATAAAATGACGGCCTTTTGCAGGTTCATCCAGTGAGCTTCGTGAATCACTGTTAAAAAAAATATATTGTTTGTCCACGAGAGTAAAAAAAGGAAAAGATTTTGCGGGCTGTTACGCGGGTTGGCGATAGTAGCCGCGCCCCTTGCAACGTGACCTAGCGTCCCCCTCGGACCCTCCCCCCACGACGGACCGCAGCCGCCCTCGTCCCTGTCGCCTCCTACCCCCACCGCCGCCGTCGCTCACCACCACCCCGACGCCGGCCCGCCGCTCGCCGCCGACGGCCCACCCCGCGCCCCTAGCCTCGAGCTCTCTACCCCAACCCGCAGACTGACGAGCTCTCCGCCACCCCGGCCCCTTCCCCACCGCGAACCTCATAGATCTTGAGGCCTTCACCGCCTCTACACCCATCGCGGACGTCCCAGAATCAGCTCCGCTTCTCTGGCGGTGGCCCGGAGCAGGCTCTTCAGCTGCAGGCTGCAGCCCCTCTCACGTCTCACCGTTGGAGGAGCCAGGAAGTTCTGGTAATAACCATTTTTCACTATTTTTAGCATCATTTTGATAAACAAGGAAACTTTAGGTAAAATTCACAGAGAACGAGATCCGTCCAACGATTTTGTTTTATCATCTCTTCTTCTAAACCAGGCATGAAAGACGCAAATGTTGTGCTCTAAAATTCTACCCAGATCTTCCCACCGCCGGCTTGCCCCCTCAAGTGTTTATGCTTTGACCTGCCTCCCTGTTGACAGTTTGTCATTGCCGAGCTGCAAGCTGCAGAGCAGCTTAGTTGTGTTTGAGGCTTGAGCAAATGCAGAAAGAAGCTAGCTGTTAGCCTTGCTAAAATAGTTTTAGTTCCAAAACTGATGAAACCAAAATTCGTTACTTTTGTGTGATAATATACTTCTTGCTAAAAATATTATATTCTGGGAAAACATCTCTGAAAATTGTTTATGTCCCTGTTTAAGCTGAAACTTATTTATGCAATATCTTAAATCAGTGAAACCAACTTGCTAAGCTTTGTATCCTGCTTCATAAAGGAAAATTATTTCCAGTCCTGATGAATCGTTAAGCCAAAACATAATTTAAATTGTCCGTTTGCTTCTATGAAATCTTCTTTAGTATCATCGAAACAACTAAACCTTATTAATCCAATTCATGTCACTCTTTTTCTGGTATGCTTATGAAATCATGTCACTTGCACTGTTGCACCATCTCATGTAATTGCAATCATGTTCATTGTGTTGCATCACTCTTTCTTTTAGATAATGAACTGACAGAGTGCAAAGTGGTGGTCTCTCTTTGCCGCCTTGGAGATTCTAACAGAACTGGAATGGGAATTTTTTTTCCTCATTCATACTTCATGATGTACTCATCACCTAGATGTTTCTTAGCTTGGCTTATACATAGAAAATTTCTCTTATGGTATATCGGACTATAAATAATTCAACGTCGTTTAGGAAGAGATCCAAAATAATTCTTGCTCTCCTTGCACTTTACTTTCTTCTCTACTTAATCATTTGCAGTGAGTGCAAGTTCATATATTGGATCATCATCCTGCATTCACAAATTATGCACATTAGGGTAGGAAGATGCTGTGTCGGTTTTTGTTACCCTTGAATCCCTTGCAATTAGGGATTTCCTCAAATATTAGTGTGCTTTTTGTGAGGTTCATTTTCTATGTAATAACACATTGAAAATGAGAATAAATATGCTGCTCGATACACCTCTTGCTTTTTGCTATCAAGTTTCAGAAACACACACAATGACATTATGGTCCATGTAGCTGAGGCTTTCGGTCCTTACCGTATACTCCCTATGGATATGTTTTTCATAGTACTATTGGTTTGCCTGTGACTATTTGGTAGTACCTAATATTGCTTATCAATGAGTGCTGCTGTCAGATTTTCCTCCAATCCTATTGCCTGTTCAATTCTGCTCAAATTTCAGGTTATCAGTCAGTCATTTGGCTTCAGAAAAGAAGTATCTGTACCGTAATGACATTTTACTACTTTCAGGTTTATCCTGTTGATCATGGTAAGTTTCAGCCAAAGGTCAGGACAAGTCATGCTTTTTGCTAAACGATCTGTTGGAATATACTTGGGTCAAGCAGGATTTTGTGTATCATTGCTGAATAATTTTTTTCTTTGTGTACCGTTGTAATATTTTATTTGTAACCTATAGGTATTTCGGATTGTCAAAATATATACAGTTACTAATAAAAGGGTAATAAAGCGGAGCAACGCCCCGGGGTGGGGCCACTTGTGCTGCTTGCCCGTTACCAGGCGCTTGGTTCTGTTCGCTGAGGGGCGGCACGCAGGGGGCGCGGCGATACGGGATCCAGTAGTGAGGGCTTCGTGGGAGACCGAGCATCTCCCGCGGGCAGCTCCGTCAGATGATGCGCCTGCGGTGATTCCATTACCCTGGCCAAGTGGCGATTTGTGAATGTTCAAGAGTTTGCCTCCGGTGTGGGGATTCTTCGATTGCCTGGGAAGCAATGGATCATGTGGCGCAGTTACTGGAGACCGCATAGGATGCCTGATAAGGTAAATTTTCACTTTCGCATCGGCTTTTCGCTTTCGCATCGGCTATTCCCTTCGGCCCTATCAGTTTCTAGTGCGATGCTTGCTTGTTTCTAGCTCTAAATTTTAGTATAACTGCAATATTAGCAGTACATGACAAGTTAAATGAAATCTCTGTGATTTTATTTCATTATTCTGTTTGGTTGCTGTTCGTTATTTGTCTGAAAGGATGAGCTCTAAATTTGGGAGTCCTGTAGAGTTGGCTCTCTATGGCCGCTCATCAAATATGTCTACAGCTGCAGGTATGGCTGGCAGGGGTACAGTTACTTCCTGATGCATTGGCTGTTTATAGTTCCTCTTTAGCTAAAACTCTTGTTCAGCTCCATCAATTATAAACCAGAGGGAGTATGAGATATTGATATTTCTTGGTTCATAATAGTAGATGATATAGTGATACTTGCTCTTTAGCCTACTGACAGTTGGATGTTTGCTGAGAAATGATACACTCAAGCTATTCTGTGCAGGCCACAGTCAAGATAATATTGATTTCAGGAGCTAGTTTGCCAAATTACACGATTATCATGGAGAATGAGTGTTACAAAAGGCATGCTGCAATTTTCCAACGTTATCACTACTTTAACTGCTATGTATGTTTTCAGCCATCTGGAAGTTTTAGAACTTCAAGAGTAAAGGTCAGATAGGTACTCATTATTCATGATTTCTGTATTTTTTGTGATTGAATCGAAAACTTTATTTAGAATTAGAATGTTGCAGAATTATTTTAGATAGACTTGGTAGTTTCAGAACCTTACAGTTCCAACATCAGAGTACCAGGGAAAATTTTCTTGTAGGTTTTACATAGCTTATGATTGTTCATTACCACTCCCTCCTGCCTGAAACTGAATGTATGTCGAACATTGTAGGACTATTTTTTTGCCTTGATGGTAAAACAAACCTTCAAAGATAAAAACCTTTCTAAAATAATTTGTAAAGCCATGGGCTAGTAACTCTTGCCACTTCATCTTTACCTATGAAGATGCACTGAGAAGGATGACTGTCTTCAGTCTTCAGTAAAGATCTGCATAATCAGCAGGTCCATATGGCTGGAACCATTCAGCCAGGAAACCTTTCTTTCTTTTTGGGTTGCATCCAATGTCTTGGCACATCAGATCATTAAGCCAGATGTTGATGGTGCTTATACAGGACCTGCGGAAATATTTCCCATTGTATTGTTTCTTGTACTTTTCCCATTCTACTATACTCTTCTCCATGCATCTTATGCTTGGCAATTGGAAGCTACCACCCAGTAAATGGGCTACCCAATTGGCCATCCTCTCAGAGGCATATAAGTCAGTAAGGCTCTCAGGGTATCCAACTATTGCCAGCTGCGGAATCCGGGGATATATGCATTCTCTGTTAATGCAGTTAATTAATGAGATTATTGGAACCAACAATATTAACAAGTAAGTCAACAAATATCTTCTGTTTATTAAGCTTGTACTTGTCTTAAGTTTGGGATTCTTTTATCACGTTTCAAGTTTTAATTGTTTAGCGGCACACAAATTTTGTGAAGTACTAGTAAAGTGTGTCCAGCCTTGTCATTTCATCCATACTGTGGAATGTAGTGTTGCTTATGGTACGAATGTACAGATGAAAAAGGGGGAAAAATCCAATATATACCTGTATAATGGTACTGCTGTGTCGGGTGACCCCATCACTATCCTTTTACTCCAGTTTGCTGTGAAAATATCCCTAAGTTTCTGGTCCCCTCTAAAACCCGTGGCTAGAATTACAATATCACTCTTAATGCATTCATTTCCATCTTGCAGGATGATGCCATTGTCATAGAAGCTGAATATCTTTGATTTCTTGAGAATAATGCTACCTTCGTCTACCATGTCATAGAACCCTTCTGGCAGCATTGCAATCAAGCAAGCAGACATAGCATAAGAGAAGCTATAGTCAGGTACCATCCCATGCCTTTGTAAAGGAATGCTCCGCTTGAAGTAAGTTTCAATTACTTTTGATATCGCCCATCTCTGAAACAACAATTTTACATCATCTTTATGGATTTATGAAAGTGAATGCTTATGTGAGTGAAATGATTGTTACCAGGGGAGATAGTGCAGTGGCCAAAATATAGTGCAGAAATCCTTCACCAGGTTTATGAACTAGAAGCTGTGATATGCGATTTAAGTAAAAGTAACCAAGCCCAACTCCCCATATGCTATCCTTGTGAACCAGCCAGTGTTTTGTTCTATATAGCATTGTACATGGTGCAGAGGTGCCTGTATTGAAAAAGAACTGTCAAATGTTGTCAGAGTGGTTATTGCTACTTACTCTCTCCGTTCTAAAATTGTTGTCTCCAAACTGGAACTAACCGGCGACAACATAGTTGGAACGGAGGGAGCAATGAGGTACTAATTCTAGACTCACCATTCACCCTGGCGACCTCTGCAGCAATGTCATATGCAGATTTTCCAGAACCAACAATTGTCACATGCTTCCCACTAACAAATTCGGCAACATTACCCATATAAGAATAGTCGAGTGAGTGCAATATTTTCCCCTTAAATAGCTCAGGCCCATTTGCCTGAAATTCTGGGATATTTGGGGTCCCACTATGCCTTCCAATGCACAAGATGAGAAAATCCACTTGATAAACCTGTGTAAAGTGATATCATATAAAGTTTTGTAATAAGGTGCTAAAATTTATTCCATATCTGTAATCATTTTGTTTCTTTTGCTCAGGAATTTCATTTCATCCCTGCTCGCTCTCTTTCTATGCACCAACTTGATGTTACTACTTGGGACAATATACATGCGCATTTTCATGCTGAGACTCTGTAGAATTGTTGTTACTACCTCAATTGAGTTTGTTAAGATTTAGAGGAATAAGTGGATCAGCTAGCCGACCAGAGTAGCTATATAAACCCAGGGTCGGCTAGGGTTGAGGAGGAAGAAAAAGAGAAAAGTGGATCGGCCTCCTAGGGAGGACGATCTTCTCTCTGATCTGCTAGCGTGCTGTAATTTCCCTTCTAGTTCATCAACAAAGCGTCCAAATTCCTAGCCATATCGAGAATATATATACTGCAAGAGAGCTCGCGTACCTCAATGCTACCAACTTTCAAGTCTTTGACTGTGATATGCCATACTCCATTCTTTCCTGTCCCGAATGCTGTCCCATTTCCAGACCAGAGCTCCCAGCTCATTATATCTTCCTCTGTTGCACCGAAGTATTCAACACCAAGTACCTGGCTATTGAATTTGATGTACCTGAGGAGCTCAAATTTGCATGCGTATGACTTGATGTAGTCCATGACCTGACGGTGGCTTGGGAATTTCTCCGTTACACTTGCTGGCCATGCCAAGTCTGAGAACCGATATGCTGTTTTTGTTGCCTGAAGCCTTGTGGACTCCAAGGTGTGTGTCCACACTCCACCAACGCTCTTATCGGCCTCAAACACCACTGGGCTAAACCCCTTGTCTACTGCATGCTTGCAGGCTGCGAGGCCGCTTACTCCAGCGCCAACAATGCCTACTCTCTTACTCTCCATTGTCTAGTCTGCAGTCTGCTTGCAAGCTGTTGAAAGGAGGGAGTGGAAGGGTGGCTCTTGTATACAACACCGAGGTTTGATTCTACTCTATCATATTAGATTTTTTGAGTTGGTGGATCTTTTCAGATGGGGCCAAAGGGCAAACAACCACCACTTGCGTGGTTCTTTGGTCGTTTCCTGGTTTTTGTTTATTTCCTGACATCCTCATATCTATCGTCCGTCAGCTATTTCTTTTTATGTTCAGTGGGAATCAAGGAATCCTTGTTTATGATGAATTATGCTTGTTGCTTTATATGTCTCTTTCGAAATTAAAATATCTATATTGACATCGACACAGCACACAGGATGCCACGTTATCTAGGGAGTGCTATCTTCTGTTATTGAGATGATGTTACTGAACTTCCAAATCGCCAAGATTGACACAGTTCTCACACCAAAGCTTTTCGTTTATAGCCATAAACTATAGTTGCCATGCAACGATTTTGAGTCACCAAACACATGAATTGCAAAACTTTGGCATGTTGGAGATAGGTTGAGTCAAGAAGCATCTGTTCTTTAATTGCTGAATATACATGCGCTATATTTTTGGTAAAATGGTCACTTTTGACCGAAAAGAAAATGGTCACTTTGATGTCAAATATTTTAATCATGAGTGGATTTGTTTTTGAGCGGTGAGTATCACCAAGATGGACATCTATATAATCAATATGGTCACCTCAATCCGTAACCATTTTATATTGGATAATGTTCCACTGTGTTTATAGGTGGCGTTGCACTTGATCGAGAGAGGTTTTTGTCTGGTTCAAACTTGTAGACTAGATATTTTTTTTTGTCTGAACTCGAATGAGTTTTGTATGACAGAATCCGCAATAGTATTATTTTGAGAGAAAGTCCAATCCTCTACCATCGGAGCCATCACCGTAGAAGCGCCATGGCCAAGGGTACTCGTGGCGGATCTCGTCTTTTACTGTCAGCACTCCATTTTGTGCCCCTTGGTCTTTGCTCCTACCATATTCTGGTACGCAGCAGCCGTGGAACCGTGCTTGCACCTTCGGCCTGATCACCACCCTGTTGCCTCTTGTGAAGGATCAGGACACATGAGTGGAGCAAGAGAGCACCCTAGTATTCATTGACGGGGCACAGATGCCGGATGGGCGTGCTCGAAGCCCTAAAACATACTCTCATAGTCTCATCACTCAAAGCTCTTTGGTTTTCTAAGATACATGCATATTGATATGAGTTTCGTTTGGCGAAGATGTCACGTGTTCTGCCCTTCACCAATCGCCATCTTAACAGGAGCCAATTCTTCGGGTCGGTTTCTGAACTGAAGGGCGAATTCAACAAGTATGGTTAGCTGCCGGGCAGAGTAGGGTGAGGCGTCGCCTGCGGGAAGACGAAGGACTCGACGGCGCATGGGAGGGTGTGAGGGTGGCGATGCAACCGCCGATCTGCGATGTGCTTATCTGTTCGTGGATACACGAGGTGGGAGATGAGTTAACCAAAGGACAGATACTCAGGTACCCTTGTTTACGATGAGTGAGACTCCTAATAACACGTTTAGGATCAAAGGCCGATATTACTTGCGGGAGAGGAACCACAGGTTCCTCCCAAACATATTTAGAAACAGAGCCCCTTCTTTCACTGGATACCGGCGTAGGCGACGGCGCCGTAGGGCTGAAACCATTCGGCGACGAGCCCCTTCTTCCTCCTTGGGTTGCAGCCCATGTCGCGGCACAGTTGGTCGTTGTACCAGATGTTGACGGTGCCGAGGCAGGACAACCTCCCGACCCGGTTCTCGCTGCTCTTCCTCATGTACTCCCCCCACTCCGCCACGCTCTGCTCCATGCGCCGCACGGTCGTCCATGAACCGCGCCAACCACTTGGCCATCATCTCTCACGTGCAGATGTAGTTCAGGCTCTCTGAGTACACGATCACCGCCATCTGCGGGATCCGAGGGTGCACGCACTCCCTGCACACATTAATCGTCCTTGTATGAACCTTACTGTCGTTCTTCCAAGGCGTTGCAGTGGCAAGATTTTGACTCACCGGTAAAGAGGCGCGGTTGTGTCCTACGAGCCGGCGACTATCTTTTTCACGTCGGGAGACACGAACATGTCCCTGAGCTTTCGGTCGCCGCGGAAGCCGGTGGCGGGTATGACCAGGTCGGCAGGATCGACGCGGCCGTCAGCACCGTCGAGCACAAGACCATCCTCGCAGAAGCTGAACGACCTCGACCGCCTGATTACGATGCTGCCGTCCTTCACCTTGTCGTAGAACCCCTTCGGCAGCATGCCGATCTTGCATGTCGAGGCACACTCCGCGAACCCAAAATCCGGCTCCATCCCGTACTCTCGCATCGGTAGTGCCTTCCTGTAGTATGCTTCCGTGAGCTTGGAAATCAGCCACGCCTGCGAAGTCATCACCGTGCAAGTAAAATAAGTGATTACAGACGCCATGAGGCAGTTAATTTTGCTCAGAGTTCACGTACCAACGGTGTCAGCAAGGTGGCGAGAAGGATCGACGCCATGCCGGCGCCGGGCTTTACGGACCATCAGCTCCGCGAACCGGTTCTTGTATAGGTACCCAATGCTCACCTTGCCCCAGACGTTGAAATCGTGCAGCATCCACTGCGGGTTGCGACAGATCATTGTGCACGGGTGCTCGACACCTGGATCCAAGACAGGCACGAACACGAGCCATGGGAAAAGGTAGTACGCATTTCGGCATTTGCCTCCGATCCGATCAGCTAGGAGAAGGATCCAGCGACTAACCGTTTGCTTCGGCGCACTCGGCCGCGATGTCGAAGGCGGACTTGCCGGATCCGACGACGGCGATGCGCTTGCCCATGATCAGCGCGGCGGCGTCCTCGTTGTCCATGTCGGAGAAGTCCATGGAGTGGAGCACCCGTCCGCGGAATGCGTCGGGGCCTCCGTTGGGAGGGAACTCCGGGATGCTGGGCACGCCGCTGAACTTCCCGATGCACAGGACCAGGAAGTCGAACTCATATATCTGGCAAACCCAAAAAAAAAAAAAAAAACGCGCAGGAGGACATGTTCACCGGCGTCCGACATCATTTTCATCGAGCTCTGAAGCTAAGCTCCACTCTGATCTCCGACAAATCAACGAACACACACCTTTATGGCGTCGGAATCGCCGTGCCGCACATTGAGGCGCCACATCCCAGCACCTTCGCCGCCGAACGCCTCGCCGTTGCCGGCCCACTGCTCGGAGTCGTTGGCCGCCTCGTCCGCCCCGACGTACTCCGCGCCCACGACCTGGCTCCGGAACCTGACGCACTCGTCGGCGCCGAAGCGGCGCGCGTAGGCGACGAGGTAGTCGACGACCTGATCGTGGCGCGGGCGCGGGAAAGCATCGACGCCGTCCGGCCACGGGAAGTCAGAAAACCGGTACGGGGACTGCAGCCTGGTGGACGGCAGCGCGCACGTCCACCGGCCGCCGACGGAGACGCCCGCCTCGAAGACCACCGGCCGGAAGCCCCTCGCCAGGAGGTGCTTGCACGCTGCCAGCCCGCTCGTGCCGGCACCGACGATGGCCCCCCTCTTCGCCGCCTTCCAATCTACCAGTGCCATGATCTGGTCCTATCACTTTGATTTTTTGAGTGAGAATACTTTGTCCAACTTGCTGATTCTTTAGTCTATGGAGGAAAGAGCTAATAATGCATACGCATCCAAGGTATACAGTAATCCTTATTCAAGCACCAAAGATTTAGTATATCATTTGATCCGCGTGCATGAATATTATTTTACTGGCTGCTGTGTGGATCTGGTATGTGTTTACATCAATATAAGAAATTTGTTTTGGTTATGGCAGCAAGTGGTATGCTGTACAAATTGATTTACGTAAGCGGAAAGGGTTTTTTGTCTATTGGATATAAAAAAAGAGCGGTTTTGTCCACTGTAAAACTCGGTTTCTGTCTCTTGGACACTATGAAAGTGTGATGTGATATTTATCCACAACACACTAAAGTAAGAAATAAGACTTTTGAGTTCTTTTATCTCAATGATCAAAACGCATTGCAACTTGAAAATATGCAGCAAAGTTGATTCCCTATCCATGTGTTTTAATGGAATTTTTATTATTTGCGTAACTTATCTTAAAAGCAAGTTTTATTTTTGAAACCAAACTATACAAACAATCATATAAAAATGGTAAA
>BCLH01001818.1:32605-65620 GCA_001602315.1 Zoysia pacifica | reverse complement strand
AAAAAAAAGAAATGATTTTAGTTCTCTGGTTGGTGCGGAGTTTCAACCAAACTTCCATTTCGTTCTCTTGTGACAGAGACGTGTTTCTGTTTCTTCTTAACAACATGACAGTGTACGTGCGGGCGACTAATTTGACTCCTCAAATGACTGAAATAAGAAAATGACGTGAAGCCAAACGAAAAATTGTGAACAGGTAAGCTGAATTGGCTTAGACGCATCGTACTAGTGTGTCCGATCGATGACTGCCAGATGACGTTTAAGTAAGATAGTACAAAATTGAATACCGAAGTGTTCACAGATAATGAGAAGAGATAGATCCAATGGTTTTGTGCGTCATAAGGAGGCTCCGTTTAAAATGTAGAAATTTCACAAAAATCATATATAAATTTATATGACCAATTCAATTTATAAAAATATATATAAAAAATAGAAAATGTTTCTACATTGCCTCCCCCCCCCCCTAAGGTTTACTTTTTTTGAGAGAGGAATCTATACTACTCCCTCGGAGTATCTAGAAGGAATCCTACCAATGGGCTTAAAGGCCTTTCAAGTACCTAAGCGCACGGCCCAGATGAGCAGTAAGAGTGGCCCAGAAATTAAGAGGGTGAGGTCTAAACTTGGATGGCACAATGCTTATGTTTGACAAGGTATAGTGAAAAGCTTTATCTGAGCTGTCTTTCCGTTTGCCACACTCGATTTTGATTGCGACATGCATTGTGCACGTTCGATTGCGATGGTATGATGTCAAGGACATGGGTGCTATAAGCCTTGAATTCTTGCGTTTTTATCGTGGACCATGTGTGTGTACCATGTCGACCAACATTCCCTAAATCGTTTGATTCTCGCCCTTTTATCGTGGGCCATGCGTTGCGTATACCATGCTAGCTGGCTATGCCCGGAAGCATCACTTTCTCCTCATCGCAAGCAAAGTAGAGCTCCGAATCCTGAAGAGAGCATGTGTCTGAGTGTCTCGGCTTCTGGACTCGAATCATCGTGCAAGCGCCGGATCTGATGAGATCTGCAGACTGCAGTTTTATGCATTATACGGTGCGTTCTCTGGTAACAAGTTGCCCAGTTAATCACTGGCCCAAACACTTTTCTACGTTAATTACTGGAACTGGCAACAAGTTGTATAAAATTTGAGCTTAAAATTCAAATTCTACAAATAGAAACAAAAAAAAAAAAGAAAAATTGCATGAGTAGATTGCATCAATTTGAATATTTTGAGGGACTAAATTAAACCAAAATTTTATTTAGAAAGTTAAACGGATAAAGTGAATTTTTCAGGAAAGTAAAATGGGCTTTTTTCCTTCCCTATGCCAATCCGCTAACACCTTGCCATGCATGTGGGGGATCCGTAGGCAACACATATGGTCTCATCTCATCATGTCAATCTTCTTTCTTTTTCAAATGTTAGTATCAATTCTTCAACTTGGGCGATCCCTCTGTTACATATTGCACGTGTTTTTACAAGTGCGCTACCTTTTGGCATCATGAAGATGAAATCTACTTTGGCCGAGACCATGTTTTTTGCCACACTGTCTGCTCTAGATTTTATTTTTTTAGATAAAGGAAACGGAACTTGTTTCCGGCCACTGTCTGTTCTAGATAAAGAATAATTTGGCGGAACCTTTTATTTAATTTCTAGCGGTGACAGAATGATGTCTGAACCTCAAATGTAAAAATCACTATATTAGCTTTGGATACTATATTTAACATAACTATCAATCAATATATTTTTGACTCATAAATATTTGCTTAATGACATGAGCATATTACAAACTGCTACTACTTCCCAAATTATTTTTAAAATTAATATATAATACTCCTAAACAGTCATAAAAAGTAATGGTCAGTATTAAATCTTTCAGACTTCAAAAGTACCAACAAAAAAAAAACAAACAAATAGAAAACAACATATATACTCCTTAGTTACTGAAACTGGATCACCTTAATTTATCTATAACTAAACATGGAAAAAGCATAATGGCCATTTATTTAATGAACAGGTACAAGATAGTGTCGATTTCATTGAGTAAAGCAAGTTGAAGAGCAATTTTCCAGAGACAGCGAACTGATTTTGTCAGCTCGTCATCTAGCAGCCATACATGTATTTCAGATCTTTAGGCATACATGTATTTCAAACCTTTAGGCTAGGGACTGATAACACATGAGCATCTCTGCTGGCGGTGTTCGTCGACGTTCATCGTGATTCTCAGTCAGCGATATACAGCTCTTTGTCGCATGCAATTATATGTACGGAGATAGTAAAAGAGATGCGGAGAGTGCAATTTTTTTCACCTGGACGTCGTGTTGCACTTCATCTTATATACTCCATGTGTTCAGAAGCGATGTATACAGCACGTACGGACGCCTACTGCATAGGGCCCTGCTAACTTATGAATAATGTCCAATAAGATCAAACTAAGAATACATCATGCATAGTTCCTTGATTCCCTTGATTCCGAAAAAAATATAATTCCTTTTTATTAAGTGAATCAAACTAAGAAAATCCCCCAATAATAGTTTGTCCAAACATTATTCATGTACCTGAGCATAATCTTGGGGAAACTTATAGTAAAGTGTATTTTCTTTGAGGGAATAGAAAATAGCAGAAGGCACGATTCAAACATATTCTCGTGAGGTTTATCCGTTTATGACACAAATTGGCATGGTGGGTACTGACTAGGATAGACAGGATAAATACCTACTACAAGAAACATCATTTTTAGTCACCAAGGTATGCGATCACTATATGTTTAAAATTATTTATTATAAATATTTTGTCACCAAAAACTTTGGTTGCATTTTGATGACTAAAACCTATATATATATATAGTGACCAATAATTATATATGTTGGCCACTAAAAGTATATAACAACGAAGAAACCTTTGGTAATTAAATGTATTTAGCAACTAATGATCATACAACTTGGTCACTAAAAGTTTATAGCCACAATATAAACCTAATTATCTTGGTTACTATTTGTTAACTTTTAGTTACCAAATTTCTTGATCACTAAAACTTAGTGACTAAAATTTTGTTTTCTTGTAGTGACCCCTATGTGATAGTGCATACAATTAACTGAAAACAAGATAAGTTCCAAGCAATATGACCATTCGCACTGCGACAGGTACAAACAAGGAGTTCCATAAAAAGTTTCTAACGAGTTCACCTAAACGTTCGATCCATGCGTGATCCTTGAACATGCCCTGATGAGAACACCAGTAGCCAGGTCATGCATGAATCCAAGACAAGGAATGACAAGGTAGCTAGACACATAGATCGAAAAAGAAATGACGTGAAGGAACTAGACAAACTAATGGAAGAGAGCAGGCAGGTGCTGATGCTACTAGCTCATGCATAACAAGCCCTTCATAGCTTCAGGGACAGGTCGATCATCTCCTCTTTAACCTCTTCAACCATTTTAAACTGTCCGGCACCGTTAGCCCCGGCGGACGAGGCTGACGCCCCACCCACGGCCGTGACATGATGAAGATGACGGTGGAGGTCCCTCCCCTCTCCCCACGCATCGACGACGACGAACTCTGCCGCGGAGTGCGGCGCGCTGGCACTGCCGGCCGCCTTATTGTTGTTACCTCCTTGATCGGCTACTGCCGCGGCCACCGGCGCCCGGTGGCCGCGCCTCGCGAGGTTGCGCTGCCGCTTGTGCGCGTTCTGGTGGCCGCCGAGCGCCTGCGAGTTGCGGAACGTCCTGGGACAGTAGCAACAGGCGAAGACCGCCTGGAACCTTGGCGGCGAAGACCGCGAGCACCGCAGTGACAGGCTCAGGTCCAGCCCGTCCCCGTCCCTGTCCACCATCTCCATGCCCGGAACACCGGAGCCGAGAACCCTGTCCATTTGGGCTGCTGCTACCTAGCTACTCCTAGCTACTTTGGCTCAGGTGGTGGAGGAGTTGTAGTATAAAAGAACCAGGAGGAAGCCCGAAGGAGATGACCTGGAGCGAGATGTGTCGGCTTCCTACTGGAGGAGGGAGGCGCGCGGCCGGGCGCCATGATATCATGTGTCCGGGAACTGAACTCTGAGTACAAGTCTACGGCGGAGGCCAGGGGAATCATCAATCGGGATCACAGCTGAGCGCACATGCCTAGGTCGACGGTTCCGTCAGCTCGCGCGGAGTATGTGCATGGCACTGTGGTCTGGTCGCACGGGGACGGGGAGGACCACGCCAACCAACATGTCTAGGGTTCGTAGGCAGGACATGAGCGATGTCCTCATTGGGAACGCACGCTGGAAATCGACCCACACATCTACCTTTGCCGGGGCTTCGACTTTTGAAGCCTTGAATCGCGCACACTGATGAATTATTGCATGTACAGTATGGCCTGTACCAGTACTAGTACCGCTCGATCATCATGACTCGATCTCTTGATGAGTTGATGTCCCTTTGGAGGTGTATGTATTATGGATCGATCTCCTTGCCCTCTAGCAGCTAGCTAAGCCACAACCATCTAAAATGATTATCTGGGGGGCTTCAGTTCGATTCTGAATAGAAACATTCGAGCCACCATTGATCATCACGCATTCAGTAACACAAAATGATTAATTATTATACTCTTTTCAATCATAAACTAATTTGGAGGATAAAGATTCCACTAAAAAAACCCCTTTGGTACCAGCAACGGGGTAAATTTTACAAACGACAATTTATATAAGAAAAATTAGAAAGGTGTTCACTTATATTTTGACTATCACCTTGCTAGGACAATTTGACGACTGTCTTTATAGCTACTAGGTTAACTCAGCCAAAATCAACTTCCCATATGCCACGAATCTAGCTTTCAAATTTTGGAAAAAGAAAGAGAAAATGATCCTGATTGAGACAACTACATTATTTTGAGCCATATGAAGATGCCAAAATGATTTAGCCTTTGCATTGAAAAATTTTATCTTTTACACAAGCAATTTTCAGCGGAACATATTGGATGCACTTTTGGGAGCAAATGCATCACAACAACAAAGCAGAGGAATCATTCAAAATGGGGAGCAGATTATTAGAAACCATTGCTTTTGAGTTGTTCGCCTCTCATAGATGGAATTTCAGTAGTAGGATTTGTCAACCTGAGTACCTTCTTTCTTCTTTTTATTAGCTACGGAGCTGATTTTTTGTACGGTTTGAAAATGTTGTGTGCGAGAATGCTGAGATGGGAATACTTTTCTATTTTCTAAAAAAAATGACGCATTCGGTCATAGCTGCTAATTAAGTTCATTGAATAAATAACTATTTTTAAAATTAAAATGAATAATCATTTTGAAAAACTAGTTCATTTGATTGAATTAAGGAGGTTCGAAGGTTAAGAGTCATATATTTCATCCCTTATCCGACAGAGAGTAAAAGCACAATTGCTAAAACAAAAAAAAAAGTACTTGTAGGAATGTACTCCTTTTATGCGGCTCCAATGTCCAATCTATTGAAGATATTAAGAGGTCATTTGCAAGGGTTTTGACTTATGCAACTCACGTGAGCCGTATAAATTAGTTTTCTATAGATTCCTTAGCTAGTTTATTTTTCTTTTCCAATTTATACAATGTATAAATCGAAGTAAAAGCCACTTCAAAACCTCTAGCAAGTGGACCATAGAACCTATAGAACATGCTCATCAATGAAGTGGAGGAGCCATAAGGACCAGGATTGAAACCGGCTGGAGGGAAAGGGAGGACATTCATAAGACTGTAGATATGTGGTCCGTGGCAGGGAGGGGTAAGGTTACTCGAGAGGATTTCAGTGAGTGTAAATCTTTTGCAATTATTAACGTTATATATTAGTAGTCACTGATGTATGAGAGCGAATCAGAGTTGAAGCACTCTTTCACGAACAGGATGTTTCACTGGGCAGCGCTAAGGAATCCATCGATGGGTTAATTATGGAGACAAATATGGGTTTGTCTCATCAGGGTTTTAAAAAACAGTTAAAATTAGTTGGTTTTCACGGTTTTCAATAAAATTAATTTAATCCGATTTTTAATATAAAATCAAATTTAACACTGTAACAAATACGACTAATCGATCAATTTTACCGATTAACTATGCAATGCCGATTTTCCTTGATCCTCATCTCGTCTCTGGAGAGCATTCGCATACGCATGCATTACTCCGATGCTTTCAGTTGCAGCTACGCCTAGCTCGTACTAGTAGCGCGCATGCGTAGGGGCATCATCGTCAAGGTTAAGCAAGGTCATCGTACGTACTGTAGAATGCATCGTACTCGTAGCAGTCCATCATCAAGGCTTGAGCTTTCCCTACGTGGCTAGTCCTCTGTAGAGTGTGTAGTAGTACTCGTATGTCTGTATCGGAGAATCAGAATCCTGAAACTATACAAATGTGTCTGCTCCCAGGTACACGGATACAGCAGCGGCCATGAGCCGCGCACGGACAACCTACGAGAGATCCGGAGCGCAAACATAGACCGATCCTTTCCCAGCCGCTCATCTCTCAGTAAAACCTTAAATTACTCAGGAGTCAAGACCGGTACTCGTGTCTCGAGATCCATGTAGGATGTAGCTGCCGCGGCCATACACTGTTTCTCACGGCTGCACGCGCATATCCCTTGGCCGTCTCGCATCGCATCGCGTCGCTGCCACACAGTCCGCGCAGCCCGGTTCAGTTCGTTCGGTCCCGTCGCCGTTCGCAGTAGCCGGCGCTGTTCCGCTACGCTACAATGCTGTTGGATCCATGCATGGCACGGCTGGGGTGGCAGGCATGGCGGGCCGGCCGGCGCCGCAGCTGCGGGAGAGCGGCAGCGTCAAACGGCGATGTCGACAGGAGACGGTGATCAGCTGCTGTATGCCGTAGTACGTGTAGTACGTGCCTAGACGCTTGCCGCTAGAGAGTAGGATCAGGTATGGGAGCAGGCGCCGGGCCAAAGTTAGATCGGACGATCGTGTGCACTAATTATGAACGATTATACTATGACTGTTCATCACAACAGTGGCGATGTTCCATCAAGGCCAGGCACACGAGTAACTACTGTACGAGAAAAAGGACTGGTGACGAAAACGTACACCTGGGCGTAATTACTTCCTCCTCATCTGTTTTTTAAGTGATGATGCATGTTGGAAAAGTATGTATTTTAGTTCACTTATCTGGAGATTAGAAAGTTCTCCTAACGTCATTAAAAAATTGAGAAGAAGTTTGTCCAAATTTGCTCCATTGCCGAAAAAAGTTTTGAGAAGAGCCGAAGAAAACACTGGTCCCCAGATGAGCCGCCAGTAGCCGACTCCAAAACATGACTCCCTGCAGGGAACCCTCGCTCAAGGGCTCGCCGCCGGATCGAAGCGGAACGCCAACAAGGCCGGCCATTCGAGGTGGAAGAGACCGCTTACTCCGCCAGTGGGGACACAAGGACAAAAGGAAGAGCATAGAGGTGGGGAGGAAGCTTGAAGGTTCCTCGTAGTGAATTGGGCAACCTAGAAAAATACTTGGTCACATAACAACTGGTACTATTGCTGATTGGAAGTACTCCTACTAACATGTTGTACGTATAGGGACTTGGAGCACGTCCAATAATTCAAAGGTTCACCTGGCCCTGGCTTCTGTTCTTGCTTTCCTTGGTAGCGTAAAAATGTTTTTTCTTCTTCGTAGCAGACACCTATCTGCTACTGCCTCAGTACATCCTTTTTGAAGCTAAGCTTAGGCACTGGTGTAGCTTGGGCTTTCAATTTGTTTCCTCCACTGGACCACGATACTCTATATAAGCCTCATATTTTTAGATTTAATCAAAGTCAATTTTTTTATTATTTTAACTACTAATAATATTTTATTATATAAAAAATATATTTTTTAATTTATTATAAAATAATCTTTTATAAAAATTATATTTTAATATTAAAAGTTATATAATTTTCTAAATATTACTAGTAAAAATTAAAATAATTTGATCTTATTTAAACCTAAAAAAATACTTATATTTTGATACAGATGCAGTACAAGGCTGATATGTGATCGTATGAGCTAGATGCCTACTACATGGCTGCACCGGTCAAAACTTAAAAATAACGGGCTGCTGAATTTAGGTAGTGTTTGATTCGTTGATTTGTAACGTCATCATATTATATATGGTACACGATACTGTTAAATACGTTTGTTTATATATAGATTATAATCAAATACGGTGTAATGGGATATTCAAATCTCAATCCCTCCCTCCGCCGTTATAATGAGATCCTACAGACGGGCTTAAAAGCATTTTTAAGTACCTAATCGCACGGCCCATATGAGCAGTGAGAGGCTCAGAAATTAAAGGCCCAGGCCTAAACCTGGATGGCACAATCAGTGCTTGTTTTTGACTTGGTAGTGAAAAGGTTAGTGCTGCGGTTTCTCTGAGCTGTGTGTCTTTGGGTTTGTCACCAGAGTTTTAAAAACAGCGTGAAACCGTTCGGTTTTTACGGTTTTTAATTTTACTATTGTGATTCGGTTTAGTAAATTGATCGGTTTTTTTCGAAAACCGTAACAAATACTGTAGCAAAAACAGTAAACCGTTTGATTTTAGCGGCTAGCTGATTGGTTTTTGATGGTTTCAACAACCGGTACTGTTACAGTTTTTTAAACCTTGTTTGTCACACTTGATTCTGATTGTAACATATATTGCGTAGGTTCGATTGAAATGGTATGATATTTAAGGACATGGATGCTATGAAGCATGAATTCTTGCGTGAAACAGTACACCATCCTATTACTACCTCATCATGTTCACCAAAATTCCCTAATTTTATCGTGGGCCATGTGTGTTTGCCATGCTTGCTACTATGTCTGGAAGCATCACTTTCTCCTAATCGCAAGCAAGGTAGAGCTCCGAATCCTGAAGAGAGCATGTGTCTCAGCTTCTGGACTCGAATCATCGTGGCAATCGCCGGATCTGATGAGATATGCAGCTTATGCATTCTTCGGTCCGCCCCCAGGTAACATGTTGCCCAGTTAATCACTGCCCCGGCACTTTTTCTACCGTTAATCACTGGCAACAAGTTGCCGCGGTCCAGAAACGATCACCATCGCGCGCCAAAGACCGCTCATCACCGCGCAGGTTTTGACCGAATTCTCGTCTCGTCCACCACCATCACTAGCAGCAGCCAGCGAAGCCAACCCCTCGGGCTCGGCCCCAGTGGTGGTGCCGGGATGGGGGCGCCGGGCAGCCGCGCGGTGGCGCTGGGCGCGGCGTTCCTGCTGCTCCTCGTCGCGCTCCCCGCCGCCTTCCTCTACCTCACCTCCTCCGCCTCCGCCCCCGCTGCCCGCAGCGCGCTCCTCAACCTCAGGCCGTTCTCCGCGAGGTGCCCGCCGGCAGCGGCCCCGCCGCTCCGCGTCTTTATGTACGACCTGCCCGCGCGATTCCACGTCGCCATGATGGCGGCCGACGCGGCGTCGCCATTCCCCGCGTGGCCGCCGTCGTCGGGCGGGATCAGGCGGCAGCACAGCGTGGAGTACTGGATGATGGCGTCGCTCCAGGATGGAGGGCCTGGAGGCGGAGCGAGGTTGGCGGAAGCCAGGGAGGCGGTCAGGGTGCGGGATCCGAACGACGCGGAGGCGTTCTTCGTGCCCTTCTTCTCCTCGCTCAGCTTCAATGTGCACGGCCGCAACATGACTGACCCCGACACCGAGGCCGATCGCCTTCTTCAGGTGCGAGGAATCTCATATTTCTTTTTTTTATTTTAATTTTTGTGCTGCTCATAATTCTTATTTAGCATGAACTATGCTTGATTAGAATTTAGGTCTGCTTAGATTGACATAGCTCCATACAAAATTGCGTCTTTTTAAATTTCATTTGGCCATCCAATGTGCACGGCAGTAGTTGCTTGAAGCTGACTTGATGTGCATAAGAAATGAACACAAGTAATATCAACTAATTCCAACTTATAGTTGGCAAGTAGCCGATTAGGATACACTGGATTTATTGAGACCTTATGTGGATGGTAAGCCATAATGGCAGTGTCTATGAGTTCCATGAGGTTGTGGATGGATGCAGGTGCATCCACTGTTCAACATTGCTGGGAATAGTCCTCTGCACACGGTCTTGGTATCTCCTGTTAAGGTCTTTGATACTAAACCTCTTGCTTGAAGCAAAGAAAATTCTATTTCAAGAACATAGGGCTGCTTTCATGTCACTTAACTCTGATTTGTAATGACAATAGGAAATTTTGTTTGGCCAACATAAAGTAGAATTTTCCTCCAATAACTATGATGGTGGGCGAATTCTTGCATTGTAAGGCACGATGAGAGGGAAATCAAATAAAAAATATGCTGTGACTCCTCTAATAAGTTGGAATCGTTTTGTGAGGTCACTTTTACTCAGTATTCTGCATCATGAAAGATGATGGAGTCCTATAGTTCATTGTAATATCAGAAATAATCATTTAGTTAGTATTTAACTTTTTTTATGTTGATTTTGTTACTATTCTCTGCAGGTTGAACTTATGGAGATTCTATGGAAGTCTAAATATTGGCAAAGATCAGCAGGCCGGGATCATGTGATTCCTATGCATCACCCGAACGCTTTCAGATTCCTGCGAGCCATGGTGAATGCATCCATTCTTATAGTTGCAGACTTTGGGAGGTACAAAAAGGAATTGGCTTCCTTGAGGAAAGATGTCGTGGCACCATATGTGCATGTTGTGGATTCTTTCCTTGATGATGATCCACTTGATCCTTTTGAGGCTCGTTCAACATTGCTTTACTTTCGAGGGCGCACCGTCAGGAAAGACGTATGAAATTGATTTATGATAGTAATAACTACGTCTGCCCCTTCACAGTGATCCATCCTAATTTTGATTTTGTTCATCATTTATTACTCCCAATTGTCTTGGCATAAAGCAACTTATGTGTGGAGTTTCAAGAAAATACATTCGCGGTTCTTGTTTTTCCAGGAAGGGAAGATCCGGGCCAAACTTGCAAAAATATTAAAAGGGAAGAACGGTGTGCGCTTTGAGAATAGCTTTGCAACAGGAGATGGAATTAAAATAGTAAGCCATCTATCTCATTTGTACTCTTCTTTACTTGGTATTAGTCTTAAGTGTATTTGCTCCTTACCCTAGCCTTGTGAATAATGGGTGTCTTTTGTTTATGATTTTACTGCCAAAGTGAACTTTAACATTTTCTATTTACTTCTTGCCCTTCTTGGTAAGAGAACATAAAAACAAACTCTTAAGTGGTTTTATTCTTAACAGTCTACAGAAGGCATGCGATCTTCAAAGTTTTGCCTCCATCCTGCTGGGGATACTCCTTCCTCATGCCGCCTGTTTGATGCGATTGTCAGTCACTGTGTTCCTGTGATTGTAAGCACACGGATTGAGCTCCCTTTTGAAGATGAGATCGATTATAGTGAATTCTCGCTTTTCTTCACCGTTGAAGATGCATTGAGACCCAATTACTTGATCGATCAGCTGAGACAGATACCTAAAAAGAAGTGGACTGAGATGTGGTCGAAGCTAAAAAATGTCTCACACTACTATGAATTTCAGCATCCACCTGTGAAGGATGATGCCGTTAACATGATATGGAGGCGGGTGAGGCGTAAACTCCCTGCTGTCAACCTTGCTATTCACAGGAATAGGAGACTGAAAGTTCCAGACTGGTGGAGATGAAAATCAGTGAATAGTGTACATACTATCACACGACTGCCAAAACTGTCAATTTTTTGTGTGTGCAGTCCTGCTGGTCATTCTTTTTGCTTCAGCCTCCAGGTGCTTAAGATCTAAGGATCTCAGTCAACAAAAGATTGCTGATGGCCAGTGACATGATCATACTTTTTGGTTCATTTTGTGACATGCTAACTATTTTTCCCTGATATTACAAAATAACGGGAACGAATAAACTTAGCAATATTTAAACAACAAATAGCATTTGAATGTCCTTAATAGAAAGCAGCAGTACATTGCACTAGCGTACATGAAAATTGCAATATATTTCTGGTAGATATCATTCCTCTCTGTATTCGCTACCTTACATCTGCTGACTTAGACGTTGGAGATTTCTTTCTGCTTAGCATGGCTATATTATGTGATAGCATGAGCACCTTACTGATGATCACAGTCGTCTTGCAATCAAGCCTGTGAACTCTGGTGGGAGCTTCTTTGATTAGCTGAGATTCTGCATTCGTCATTAAGCAAACGCATGCATCCTATGTGAACCATGTTGGGAACTACTTTTCATTTTCATATGAGAGGTTACAAGGGATATATATAGAGTACAAGAGGACTCTAAAACAGCTCACAAATAACTCACAAACAAGAAGCAAATTTAAACTTTACTACTGCTAACAACTTTACTACTATTTGCTTGCAGCTGAAGTAACCTATGTTTCTAGGAGCTACTGCTAACTTCTGCCCACTTTTACACCATTCTACACACTTCAACAAGAATTATCTCACAATTCTCCTTTTACTCTTTGTAGTTGAAATTTGATCACCATTGAGCAAGTACAGAAATTGTTGAGCGACGAAACGCTCGCAACGGCAACGAACTCACCCTATTTTCTGCTTAAACTCAATCTGACCAAAACCCGACATTCTTCGGCAACATGCACATGTCTGCACGTTCCTTTGACGACTCTGCCTCCTCTTCATGCTGACTATTCATCTCGCTGTGAGAGCCACGTCACGCCTTGGACTCGTCGCAATTGTCGCTGCACTTGCCCTACACGATACCAGCAGCTAATCTGTCACACGCACATGGTAGCCACCTTTTCGATTGCCTATTCACACGAGCCATTGCTTCTATGATACCTGACAATATTTTGAGCTTGACGCACACTAATAGTAGCCCTCACTCACGGCAACTCAAGAGCACGCAAACACGACTCTAATCTTCAACCTAAACAAACACACACGCTATGACTGAACATCACTGTCAGGTCTATTACAATATATTACTCCCCTTAAATACAACTTCCTTCTAGCATCCCAAGGTTGCCACCTCCGACGACGACATGTCTTCTTCCTCGTCACCGGCGACACACGCCGTCAAGCACACCGATCGCGGAGCTGCACCACGCCACAACAAGACCGACGAATGATCCACTACCACAGCGCCTCACCCCTCTAATGGCTTCTAGGCACCGACTGACACATGGCACAGTAACCTTCAACATGCTGCTGCCATGAACACCGCCTTTCCCTACCACCATGAGCACTGGGATGGGAACTCATCCCATGACAACCTAGCTCTTGATACTAAATGTTAATAACTACCATTCTATTTTTATATGAGAGATTACAAGGGGTATATATAGAGTACAAGAGTGCTCTAGAACAGTCCACAAACAAGAAGGAAATTTGAACCTCACTACTGTCAAGCAAAAACTAATTTTACTATTATTTGCTTGCAGCTGAAGTAATTTATGTTCCTAAAAGCTGCTACTACTACCTCCTGCCCACTTCTACACTATTCTACACACTTCTACAAAGATTATCTCACAAACCTGAGTCCTTGATTTTATTTGAATGGGTTAGAATGTGGGAGAGATGTTGCTTGTAGGATTGTATGAAAGATATCGCTCTTCCTAGACACAACAGTAGAATAATTGTTCACCGCTTTTGTTAATATTTTGACTTCGTATTACATACTTCGTAGGAGAGTTTTTGGCCTCCTTTGGAATGAAGGAAACTTTCTTGTTCCTGCATTTTCTTGTGAAATTGAACTATTGTTTTTTAAAACTTAAAGTTGATACTACCACTAGCTTTGAGTTAACCAACAAGACGAACAGGTGTGACCAGGTGTCAGAATGGTTTGATAAAGCACAAGCTAAAAGCAAGAAGGCTTGGTTTCTTCTACTGCTGCAACTGGATCTTGCAAGCGAGCAGCATTATGATAAGCTATTAAAAGCATAAGATCTAAGAACACAGATATGGTAAGGAATTCATCAAGTTTTGCAAGCATGAAATAAATAGAACGAGTTGCTGAGTTGAGCACACTATTCAGACCCTGCTATTTTGTGGTAGAGGGAAGACACCATTGAAGAAATCCCCAAAATAACCAGGTGGCTCATACACCAACTTGGCTATTATGTCTCTGAGGGTGATCAATCCATCAAGGTTGCCTTCCTCGTTGATAACGTAGATCCTTTGCCTCTTTTCTGAATCCAGCTTCAAGATGATATCCTTGACACTATCACTTCTACTGCACGTTATGATGCTCATTTGCCTTTCTCCGGAGCTCTGCCTCGCATTTGCGATGAAATCTTTTGCTGTTAGCCTTCTGCAAAAAGTGTACAGTTAGCTTCTATTTGGTTAGTGTTCTTCTGAAACTTTATCTAAATACATCATGAAACTTTATTCATCTAGACATTTTACATCCTAGTTGGCAACATTTTGCGAATTGTGAGCTAGTGGTTTTACTGAAACAATACTACTGAAGTCAGTGTAGTTACAACGTAAATCCCCTGTATCTGACCTGTAGTCTGTGTTTGAATCCGAAGCCGTAAGGAGATGCTTGACATCCTTGATCATTATGCTGCCTACCGCCTTGCCAGTTTCATCCACCACCGGTATGCCTCCAACCCCTTTTCTCCTCATCAGCCGGAAGGCCTTGAGAGCTGGTTCGTCCTCGCGAATCTGCCAATGTCGTCTTCTGGATCATCATCTGGAAGTTTCATAACTGAGAAACAGGGTCAGAGTTCAGACCTTAACGATCTTGCTGAGCCTCATGATGGGGAGGCCGATTTCAGAGAGCATCTTGGTGCCCCACTCCTCGAACCAGTAGAGTCCGACGCACTCGGACAGCATGTGCACGACGGAGGCCTGCGTGATGATGTTGCTGATGGTGCCTTCGCCGATGTCCACCACTGGCAGGCTCTTCATCCGGTACTTGGACAGCAGCAGGAGCATGGTCAGGAAGGTGTCGGAGCTTTGCAGCGCCAGGAACGGCGCCCAGCGGAACGACCCCGAAATGTCCTGCACCTGCCACATCGATGCAAGGAGCATTAATCTCACAGCCTTGGGATTCTTCTTCTTCTTCTTCTTCTTTTTGACAGAGAGTGATCTGAGTGGATCAGGGCGGGCACTGCGAGAAGCAAGATCGATCACCTTTGTTTTGTTGAAGAGGTCTGAAGAAGGGAGGGCACCGAGGACTTCAGCTACGGCTCCGTCAGACTCCGCGGCCTTCGATTCCCACGCGGCGGTGGCCGCGGCCGCACTCTCTAGTGTGATGGTGCCCAGCTTCGCCGCCAGCTCGTCGGCGCCTACGTCAGCTTTTGCTGCGGCTTCAGACTGAGGAAACAGAAAAAGGAATTACGAACCCCTTGGCTCCTTGCCAATGCAGTGGTCATCGGAACTCGGAAGCAGAGCAGAACATAAAAAAAAAAAAAGCAGGGCAGGTAACCTTGTGGAGCAGCCATACGGCAATGCCGGCGAACTCGACGATGCCGATGTAGCGGTCGATCCAACTCGCGTCCTCGGGCGCGTCAACGTTCCTGACGGGCGCGCTGATGATCCTGTTCTTGGAGAGGATGTCGACGGCCTCGGCGAGCGTGGCGTTGGAGGGAACCTCCACGAGCTGTTCGCCCGCGAAGGTTGGCGGGAAGGACACGACGGGGATGCTGTCGAAGCAGCTGTTGAGCTTGTCGCCGCGGCTGAGCTGGCCCTGCGCGTCGTCGAGGCTGTCCCAGATGTCCTCCACGCGCATGCCGATCTCCGCCTCGGGGCTCCACGACCGCGCGCTCGCGAGGGGGCTCGCCTGGTGCACCGCCTCCGACCGCTGCTCCTCCCGCGTACGCACCGCCTGCATGGCTCCCGCTCCTAATACTCTCCTCTTCTTCTTCTCTATCTACGGCCGTTTCTTCTTCGTTCTCTTTCCATTTGCTCTAGTATACTGTATGCTCTTGGTCTGTTCATTCCAATGCCATCCCTTTTTTGGCGGGACCGAGAACTGAGGCGCGCGCGGATCTCAGATCGGTCCTTGCTTCGTTCCCTTCATTCTCGCGGCTCAACGAGAGGCCAGCAGGTGCTTCGCAGCCCGGCAGTTGAGCTGAGAATGCCAGCATCCATTGCATGCAGCCGGATATTTTTTTTTTAGCTGATAATTCATCAGGAGATAAAAAGGAATGCCTAAACATTTGGGCCTTTTTTTTTTTGACCGAGCAATTGCCAATTGGGTCTCTGGCGGCGACTTCTGCGGCCGCTGGGCTGGGCCCTGAGATATTTTCCTCTCTCCGGCCAACCCCTTTCGCAAGTCATCCCTGCAGGGCCTATCCCTTTGAATCTGACGATGACGTATGGGCCCAGGCCTACATGGCAGCATCTCGATGCGGCCCAGTTGGTCCCGTCCTCTTCCCCATATCCTCCCCTACAACTAGTACGCCAGCCACGTCCGCAGCGGCCACGGCCTCTCTCTCCCCTCCGCCCCCAAATCGAAGCGAGAGACGAGAGGGGGGCTAAAACCCTAAACCTTCCGGTCCCGCCGCCCGAGGTCGGAATCCGCCGCCGCCACCATGGACATGGGCGCGATGAGCGAGCAGGAGAGGATGTTCATCTTCGAGATGGCGTGCCAGAACGCCGAGGCCGCCTACGCCCAGAACCCCCTCGATGCCGAGGTACGCCGCTACTCTCTGTCCCTGCTCCTGTTAGCTTTTCACCACGGGGTTCGAAATGTTATCTACTAAGATCCGATCTGATTTGATCTGGCGGTGCGCAGAACCTGACGCGGTGGGGAGGCGCGCTGCTGGAGCTGTCGCAGGTGCGGAACGGCCCCGAGAGCCTCAAGTGCCTCGAAGGTAAAGCCATCGGATTTGGATTAGGATGTTTCCGCTGTTCTTAGATTTGGTGACTTGGGGTCCGTACTTCATCATCAGAGTCGATGATTTCCATGTGCTTGTATAGGCTTAGGGTGTCGGTATGTGACTTCTGAAAGGATCGCGCTATTGTGATTTCGCTAATCTCTGCTGTATTCGTGTTGTTCGTTTATGCGAGCGACCTTCGAAACGGAAAGTTAGCTAGATTGCGACCTGATCAAGCGTGTCGACGGTGCCGTTCTATTGATGGCATTTAGGAACTTCATGTCGATGTAATTCATTTTGCTTGGTCAGAAGACCACGGCTGCAGTTGTGCTAGTTGTGTCAACAGAGTGGCTTTTCCAAGTGAACTTTAGCGGTTCTCTGGATTTAAACAATGCATTAGTTTCAACTGCATACTGCTCTTGTGGTTCCTTTTGAGATGTTCAACAATGTCTTGACATAGCTCGTTGGAAATCTGGTGACCAGATATTTAAATAAGCTTGGGGTATCTGTGTGAGTTCTGAAAGCATTGCAAAACTGTCACTTCACTTCGCTAATCTCTGCAGTATTTATGCTGTTCATTTATGCTAGCAACCTCTGAAAACTTAGCCCTAATATATAGGGGATTGCATCCTGATCAAGCTTGCCGTGTTTGTCAGAAGGCTGATTCTGTACTGAGATGTAGTTGTGTAAACAGACTGGCTTTGAAAGTGAACATTTGAGGTTCTCTTCCAAATTATGCAGTGCATAATGCTCCTGTGCACCTGCTGTTCCTCTTTGAGGTATTTTATCTATGTTTTAAAATGATTCGTCAGAAATTTGTTGGCCACATATTTAAGCCGTGATAACTAGATCAAATGCATTCAGTGCCGTTCTGGCGATTACCAAAAACCAGTTGGGCTTTTGAATAATGAGCTGTTTGGAATACATGTGCATTATCATTATCAGAATTCAGACGTCATTTTGTCCTCTTTTATGTTTTCTGGGTAGCTTGTTTCTAATTTTCTTTTGGTTGCACTTTTGAGGAAAGTGTCGCAGTGCTATTTTGTTTTGAACATCAGAATTTTGAATTAGGGTAGGATTCAAGCATTAGGTTTGGTGAGGTTCCAATGAAAGTGTTATGGTTAGAATATCGCACATGGTATGCTTGCAGAATTTGCCGTCTGGTAGCTTGTGCATGTATTGTAGACTGGTGTAATAAGAAGTACTAATAATTCGATAAGCTATGTTACAGATGCGGAATCCAAGCTGGAGGAAGCACTGAAGATTGATCCCAGCAAAGCTGATGCATTGTGGTGCTTGGGAAATGCTCAGACATCTCATGGATTCTTCACCCCAGATACAGTGAAGGCAAATGAGTTCTTTGAAAAGGCAACTGAATGCTTCCAGAAGGCTGTTGATGCAGTATGTGTTGGTTCCTAGTGTGCGCAATTGTTTAATCGGATTTTCATCGACCAATTCATGCACTGAGGTTGAGAATTAAGCACCTGGAAGAATGTTTCATGGACGGAATTTACATTCCATCAACCAAACATCTGTTTTTTCTGTTCTGTCTCGCTTGCTTTGGTTTATGAGGTAACTTATGTGCAGCCATGCATTTTGTAGGATCCTGCAAGTGAGCTGTACAGGAAGTCTTTGGACTTGTCATCAAAGGTGTGTTCTGCTTTTCTCTTATGGTCTATGATTGTTGATAAGTTTATTATTAACTAATGGGGTTTAAGGTTCAATGAGGTATCATGAGTATCCTTTTTATCATTACAATTGTTATTGCTCACTTTCCATGCTAAAAATCAAAGTTCAAATGCCACTCAAACTTTTGCTAGACTGTTGTATTTTTAATCATTGGTGTACATGATTTGTTTGGCATGTGTAAGATCCTTCTTCTAACACTTGTTCCCATAGGCTTCTGAACTTCATTTGGAGATTCATAGGCAAATGGCTTCTCAGGCGACTCAAGCAGCAGCACCCTCTGGCTCAAATCAAAGGGTATTTTTCTCAAAATTTTGAAGTACCTAAACTCTTGTCAGACTTGTTAGGTTATTTCCATTTTTTCTATATGCTTGTCATAAAATGTGATTTTGCCTGCATTGTTAATGTGTAGTTTTCTGAAGATGAATGATCCATTCATCTTTCTAGTGCACAGGCTTGAGCCACTTTTTGACAATTGTATTCCAGTTATTATGTCTATTGTTTCTTCTTATTGTATTACCATTTGTTTAACTCATTAGGATCTATTTAATCAAATTTGATTTAATTAAGTGTATAATTTATTTAATTAAGTGTATAATTTACATGCCATATGATTTATCGGGCGCAAACTCTGTCTTAGCTTTATCATAATGGTTTGCAGCAAGCAAGGAGGAAGAAGAAAGATATTGAGTTCTGGTATGATGTTTTTGGATGGGTGATTCTTGGTGCTGGACTTTTTGCTTGGGTTGCCTTGGCCAAAGGTAATGTCCCCCCGCAGCCACAGTCCAGGTTTTGAAGTGGATCTACTGCCGACAATACCTTGCAATGGGCAAGTGAACCAGAGCTAATATTGCTAGGAGTTAGTTTATGTATGGAGAGGAAAAGGTGTTGCCATGTTATGGTTTGGTCATATTTTCTTGCCTGTTTTCTATTCCAGTCTTAATGAGGTTTACGAATCTGCGTACGCTGCTGGATAATTTTTGAAGGGTCTATCTTGCTACTGAATTGAGGCTAAAACCATTCTGTATTTTGATATATTTTATTTTGGTAACTACCGTGTTCACATAATACTGGATTATCCTAATGTTGTACACAGAAAGCCACAAGTTTCTTGAGTTGTGCAACAAATAAGTGGCAACAATATTCCTGAGTGGTTTTAAACTACTACTATCCCCGTGTGGTACTCGGAAGAATTCTTGCCTGTGGTTTTAGTGACATGCTCGCTGAAGTTTTGTTGAAATATGGTTGAACTCTATTACTGTCATATCTTAGGAAGTGGAAACCCTTGATGGCTTTCTACAAAACCATATTTGGCGGTAGCAATGTGTTCAGGCTGAGCATTGTGATGAAGGCCAAGCATGACCAAGTGGTCCAGAGATGCAGGTACTACCTCCATCCCAATAATAAATACTTTCTCTGGTTTTAAATTATTGTCACCGTTGATTTTTAACGTCAACTTTGATTTTTCGTTTTATTAAAAAATTTGTTCAAATGTATAAAATTTTGTTATTATTTGATTTATCATCAGTGAAATTTAAGTTACGACTAATAATTTTGCGCATCAAAACAAATTTTTTAAATAAGACGAATAGTAAAAATTGATGTTAAAAGTCAACGGTGTCAATAATTTAAAATCAAAAAGAGTATTTTTAAGTTTAGTTAAAGTCATTTTAATTTTAATCATTAATAATAAAGAATTTATTATGTATTATAAATTATAGAGTAAATTTTATAAAGCCCTCAGGTTTTATGTTATTTGTTTCACAAAATTTTATATATTTTAGTCTTTGTCACTTAATCACGGGTTTTATAGTCATTTCATAAAACTTTATATGTATTAAGAAATAGTTATAAATATGAGCTAAAAATTTTAACTTCATGTGTGCATGACCTATAAATTTTAATTAATTTAAATAAATAAAATTATTAAATGAGATACAAGCACTGAGTCTCTCAATATAAAAGTTTAACATTCACATTGATTTATCAAGGGTGATGTTTTGTGAAATATTATGATTATAAAACCTGTGGTTAAGTGACACAGATAAGTTTTGTGGAATAATACCTGTAAAATTTGGTGCTTTATGAAATTTATTCTAAATTATATTACTAGATGTATTATGAAATAAATTTTCATAATATATCACTTTATAATGAATTTATTAAGTTGTCTATATATTACTAATCAAAGTTAAATAATTAACTTTGATTATATCAAGAAATACTTATATTGTAATATGAAGTATTTTAGGAGTGAGTAGAAATAATGGTGTTAAGACGAGCGGATGGGCCGAATTCATGCTGTTCCGACTTCCCAAACCGGTTGGCTCTGTTGCTCTTGCTGGTCGTCTACCTAAAACTGTTGACGTGATTGCTGCATGTGAGCATCCCGTATCCATGTCGGATTCATATCCTCTTCCTTTATTTTCTATCGTAAACTTTACATACTCCGTACTCAACATTCAGGTCATGGGCAAGGCGTTCCTGGCAGACAGTTTCGGACCCAAAAATTTTATAGTGCTTGGGCAAAATATATTAAATATATAGTTATATATAAAAAATTGTATATGATAATTAATAATACTATCCAATTTTACGGGTACGAGGTAGCTGCATTTTTTGTTTTTTTGATTTTTTGAAACCTTCGAAGAACAGTAGCTTGATCAGGTGATTTAAATAGTTCTCTCTCAATATAGCAAATTAAGTTATTAAACCAATCATCGACAATCTTGTTGCGCAGTTTGGTCTTGAGAATTTTCATAGCTGAAAAAGATCTTTTCACTGTTGTCGTTGACACTGGCACTAATAATGCCAACTCAATTAGCTTGTGGATCAATGAAAAAAAAACCAAGTTTTTTCGAGTTTCAATTATCTTTGCTGCCAAATTTTTAATATCTGTACAAGAAGCAAATGCAGGATGCCTCCTCACATGAATAATGTAGGTCTCAAGTTGTTCTTTGATCATTCCACGATCATAATCACAAAAATCTTCATCATAAATTTCAGTCAGTCAAGCAAGCTTGTCACCATTAAATTTACAGAAAGAATTTTTTAGATCAAAACAAGAGAAGCATATCAATAATTCTGTAGTCGCTTCACTAAACCGATGATTCATTTCAGCACATATCTTGTCAAGAGCGACATAGAAAATTTTAACATGATAATAATAAAGATTAGTAATAGTGAATCCATCACGCCGTGAATGATCCCTTACTGGTATCTCATCGGATATATTTGAAATAAGAATACCCTTGACATCACAAAAATCTCTCACATCATCAAATATGTCATCCCAACCACTTTCTCTCGTAGCATTCAAGCGAGATTTTACATCTTGGACAAGCTGTATATACAATATACAAAATTAGTTGGATTTAGACTATCAATGGATAATGCGAAATGAAATGATGAACAAAGTACTAACCTCAAGAGCATTAACAATGTTAATATCCTTTCTATGTAGGAGATATGAGAGTTTATTTGTGATACCAAGCAACCTTAGCATCAGCTTCATAATGAAAGCAAACTGAAAACACTCCATTTTCTCTATCAAACCGACCGCTTGAGTTGGCACACGAGAATCTTCATAAACCATACGAAGAATCTCTATCATTGAATCCCACATCTGACACAATCGAACCAATATAGTATGGTGTGAACCCCATCTAGTATTCCTAGATCTAACAAGGATAGTTTCTTGATTCAAGCCTCTTTCTATAGATATCTCACTATTTTCAAGCCTATCTAAAATATTCTGATGATGGCTTTCAATCAATGCATCCCTCCTCTTGCAAAATGCACTTGTTGTGGTCACAATTAATGAGACATACTCAAAGAAATCATGAACAGAAGAGCAACAATTTACGGTGGAAACAACAATTAGTTGCAGCTGATGGGCAAAGCAATGAACATAGAACGCATATGTGTTTTCATTTAAAATCTTTTTTTGTAAGCCATTAAATTCACCTTTCATATTTGAAGCTCCTTTATATCCTTGCCCTCTTATCCTAAAAACAGATAACTTGTGTCTATCGAGAACACGAAATAATGCTTCCTTCATTGCATCAGATGTAGTTTCAGTGACATGTATGAGAGCAAGAAATCGTTCAACCACTTTCCCTTGAGAGTTCACATACCTTATAATTATTGCCATTTGTTCTTTTACTGATATATCACGTGATTCATCAATTAGTACTGAGAATTGTCTATCACCAAGCTCTGTCATAATTGCTCCTGTTATTTCTTCTGCACATCTTGCAATTTAACCCACCTCGGTCATATGCATCCCTCACTTCTTCATTGTGTGCTTTGAGGAAATCTATCAACTAAGAAGATTACCTTTGTTCAAAGAGGCATCAGACTCATCATGCCCATGAAAAGCTATACCCTGCTTTAAGAGATATATGGAACAACGTAAAGTAGAAATCAAACGAGTTTTATATAGTTCTTCTGATTGTTGACTAGCTTTAAAGATTATATTTTCCACATGTTGTCTCTGATGCTTAAAATCATCCCATTTCTTAACACACTTGTCATGAGCACTGTCTACACCACCAACATGATCAGGTAGTGATTTATAAGCATGCTTCCAATCTCTCCATCCAGTTCTATTAAAAACATCATAACCAAAGTGCTCTGGCCTTTCTAGCTTTTTAAAAAGGAAGCAATAAAAGCAGAACCCGGCATCTTTAGACTCACTGTATTCTAGCCAATAATATTTTTTATACCATGTTTTTGAAAAGGCTCTTGAATCACGAGGCCCAAATTCTGTGTGAGGAAAAATCAGATTAGTTGGTTGTGTTGAGCCCTTCAGAATACATGCTCTCCTGACTTGTTCTTGAATTTCAGGAGCATACTCATAAATTTGCTTCTTAAGTGCTGGGTCACAAATGATGTCATTAGAATTTAACTCAGGTATAGCATTAACATTACTAAAATTAGGTTGTGCTTCCTGTGACTCCACATTTGACGGCACCTCTGAATTATCTAAGTACTTCATGTGGCTTCACATTTGATTGGACCTCTAGATTTTCTAGTATTTCTTGTGGCTCTATATGATCTGATATTTCCTGTGACACATTTTCATTTGAATTTCTTTGAGTTACATTTCTTTCGTCGGGTTCACGAAGTTGATTCCTTGAGTCAATCAGGAAACGTCTCATGTCAAAAATTTATGATGGAGATTAATGACTAATCTATTGATAATTGATGAATCGATGACAAAAAAAAAAAACTAGCAATCAACTGCCTACAGAGCAAGATGTAAACATCAAAAGCAAAGGTTTCGGCTACCTGTTTGACTGAACTTCTGTTTCCTTTCTGTCATTCCGTGAGCTGTGAGTTTCGTAGCTTCAAGAGCAATTGAATAAAGTTGATGCTACAGAAGGAGCCTCAAGAGCATCATAGATTCCGCCGAGCACGGCGAGCAGCAGGGCACGTCGTCGCGACGAGTTCGCCGAGGCGATGATGTCGCCGAAAAGCTAGAAGCGTCGTAACCTCTGAAATTGAAATCGTTCTCTCCAGCCATCGAACAACCTTTTGTATACCTCATATAATTGTATTTCAGACTTTTAAGTTAGGCTGCTAAGTAAACCCATCATGCCCATGCGGCAAAGAGCCCAAAGCTCGTATTTGAGTTGGTCTATACTTTCCACGTCAGTACTGACCCACGCGACAAAAAAGTCGTATTTGAGTTGGTCTGTACTTAGCCGACGCGGCAAGGAGCCCCGGCAAGCGCCCAAGCTCGCCGGGCGCTGAGTCCGCCACTGATGGCAGATCAGGAAAAGCTCCTGTTCTCCTTTTTCTGAAGTCCGGCCAATGACAAGCAAGGGTCAGAAGAGGAGTAACTCAAGGTACCGACCGGTCTCCTAGGACCAAACTCATGTCCACTCATGGCGATGGCTTGCCGTGGCCTTAATTTTATGAGCTGATTTTTTTCAGCATCACTCAGGCTCATTTGTCATTAATGCTTGACTTTTTCTTTTCTCCTCAACTCCGGAGCACAACCGCCTTCAAGGAGGCCTGCCGCGTCTCGGGGTGGTACGTGGTAGACGTGTGGATGAACTGATCGATGCTTCCTCCTCACGCCTGCTTTATGGCGGCCGGGCCATACATGGGTCATGACTCATGGGTGCATGGGGCCTCTTCTTCTGCCGAGCATGGATACCCATGTCGGCTTCTTCGCTTCATGAGTGCGTTGCAAGAACCAGCGCCTCTCCATTTGATCTGATAACCTCAAGTCTAATAATCTCGCATTGATCTCTGTGGGATTATCTACGCCAAATCAAGTCATAGTGATCCAGGAAAAACGACGGGAGTCCGGTTACTGCTGCCGGGTGTCCTGAAAGGGGCAGGAGGAGCATGGGTTCAATCACCTCACCACACCGAAGATATTTCTTGTGTGGAGACGAGATCCACTGATCCAGAGGCTCCTTGTATCCGACGTAAGGACTCGGGCATCAAACTTCCGCGCTGCGTAGGTCCCCCTTTTTCTGTGGAAGCGACCAATGATGATTTGTCTTTGTTGACCCCGGGAGTCAAAAAAAATTGAAACATCACAGCGCTGGGTACTAGTACTAGTACTAGTAATGTGCAGAATCAGAGTGTAGACAGACACATCCGTTGTAGTTGCACTGCCCTCCAATTCAACATGGTAAGCCACAGCCATTGTGCACCGCACCCACACCGAAACCCCTATAGACTGCCATCCATGCCAATAAATCGGTTATAGTGTGACACTATGTCGCCACAATTGTAAACAGCAGACGGTCTGCTGTTGTCAAATCCATCAGCAGTAATTTTCCATGAACTGTGATCACGGCGACCTCCTGCACAGCCTCTTGCATTGGACTGCCTGCCTGTGTGGCCCCCCAACACCGGCCAGGCAGCCGTAGTGCTGTGAACTGTCGCCGATCAAGTCAGGCCTGCCACCAATGGCCATGCGAAAATGCCGACGGCAATGCATGTGAGCCACCGTCATTTTCATCAGATGTGAAGGAAGCCATCCATCCATCTAGTAGTAAGGCCGATCTGGGAACCATGATTTGCCCTGATTAACCTGATTAAGGCGCGCGTGGCAACCATAGACGACATGGGGCGCCCCTGCCGCTCCCTTTCCTAGGCGGCTAGGCCGGTGATCCTCCGACCCTTTGGCCGGTGATGGCTTTGGCTGCGACAGCAAGGAAGCTGATTAATTGGACAGCAACAAGTACTCCTAGTTGTTGCGTGGCTAATCAGGCCCCCTTCCAAGGACTACACACTACACTGATGGCTCGGCGTTAGGTGGTGCAAACAAAACGCAACCAACCCGCTCCACTTTTGGACTTGACGCATGTCCTCTAGCTCACATGCAGCACGCAGAGAGGTGCCCCCAGGGTTTCATCAACCCTACTGGTACGTGGAGTACGTTGCTGCGCCCTGAAAAAACCTTTTCTGCTTTTCGACCAGTAGTAGGAGTACTTGCATATGCTTTGATCATAAGAAAAAGAGTGATGAATTGTGCGTTTTGAAGGACTCTAGGTTTTCTAATCTACAGTAATGGTTTAGTTAGTGACTTTGATGGCCTTTTTAGCTGTCCTCTGAAAGCTCCAGCGTAGTGTATGGTTCAGTTTCAACCTAAAAGCCAGACAACGTAGGTTTAAGTAATGTCAAATCATGTTGAGGCACAGAGCAAACAAGGTTCAGTTCATATTGAAAGGTTCAGTTTCCATCTCCAAGACAGCACACACAGACACACTCGCTTCCCAGCTCCTCTCGATCTTACAGTGACTCGCTTGTTAGTACAAAAATAGGCAAGACTTGTCAGGATTCCGACATAAAAGAGGTGATCTCGTGCGCTCTAATCCAACTCAAATCCTTCTCCTCTCTGCCGAGCTAGCGAGTGAAGATCGAGTCGTGCCTTGATCATGCTGAGTGTGTGTGCGCGCGGGCGCTGCGAGGAGGAGAGGATACCCTACGTCATTTGATGCGCGGTGAGGTGACTGTGGTCAGGTCAGAAATGCAGAACGGCTGCATGAACTGAACCTGAAGCAAGCGACGGACGCGAGCCGACAGGCAAATGTGGTTGGTTAAAGGCGTTGCAGCCGTTTGGGTGCTCCCTCTCACTCACACGGTCACCTACTGCCTGCTAATAACTGGCACCGAGTACAATCCCAGGCAATGAGGCAAAGCAAGCAGCCAATCCATGTGCATGGTTTGGTAATTAGCGCCCCCCAGCAGTCGCGACTGGCTGATCGATGTGCTTGCAAGTAGATTAGTAGCAGGGTACAGTGTCAATGAAACACTGGATTAGAGCGCATTATACAATCTCTGAATGTACGCAAAGCGACGTTAGTTCTCCATCTTTTGATAGTTGCACTGTCTCTCGTACTGGACTGTACAACCAGAGCCAAACAAGCCCATAAAAGCGACGCAAGGAGCAGCAGTCAGGTACCAAGGTACACAAACACATCACGCATGTAATGGAGTGGAGCCCGCTCCCTGCTCTGCCGCTTCGTTAGTGTTGCCACAACCGAAAGCAGCCGTACGTGGATCCCCGATTAAGGACCGCGGATTTGCATTAACTGTGCTCCTAACGTTGCTTTCGCCTGTCACCCTGCAGGCTCTCATTAAGCTTCATTAGCCCCCATCTGTACCACCGCTCCGCTGATCACGGATCGTGCAACAGACCGTGCCCGGCGTTTGGATTAGCTGCGCGGATGGGTAACTGGGTATTCAGATGCCTTTTTACGCTCTCGCCTTTCACCTTGCTATTTTCTGTCACGCAAACTCCTCTACAAGTCACGTTGCTTCTGTGAGTTTCTGGGGGCTTGATCATACTGCTCAGTTCAGCAGTACAACTGCAGAGGTCTCGTTTGGATCGCTGGGAGTTTTCAGGTGTTGTCGTCTTTCACTGTCACTAGGTTTAAGCCGGTGATGATTAAACGGTCCTTCTGATCTGGGCTCCAAACAGAGTACACGCACACACTAGCAGAACGCCTTCAGAGACCTGTGACTTCGACAACACGCTTGTCTAAGGGGTTCATCAGATCTCGTCAGGGGTGGATTCTGAGAGGTCATGCGTTCGTCACTGCTTGGTCGCTCGGCTCCGAGCAAATTGGATGGAGCGGCTGGTTCCTGAGGATGCGCCAGTGGTCCTCCACTTCAAGAGCACCAAGTCGAGAGAGTGGTGGGTTTATTACTTGTGAAAGCAGCTTAGATTAAGGCTTGATCCTCACGCTCGCACGTGCGAGCAGGCAGAAAACACCACCACAGAAACAGCACGGGTGCTGAGTGCTGACCTGTTGCTGGTGGTAAGCAGCCGTCACAGCTCCACTTGCTTTGAGAAAGAGAATACCCTAGGCCAGGCTAGTGGGATTGAAATCCGGATAAAGAGGGAAAAAAGAAGGAAAGATACATACTCCATGGTGCCGTAGCTTTCATTTTCTCTGCCTTATCTCTTTGCAGCGGCGCTGCATTCAAGAATATTTTATTAGATTAATTTGATATATATTTTTACAATTTTATAAAATTTAAAATATATTATTCAGACACACGTGTCATTCATTTATAAAAATTTATCTGTCATTGATACATAAATAACATATTTTAAAGTTTACAAAATTGTAATAACATATATCAAATTTACCAATTTTTCTTTGTGAAGCTGCACCCACTTTTTTTTACTACTTTTCTGCCTTTTATTTCCCATCCATGCCCATTATGTCGTGGTGGAATCGAATCTGAAATGCCTCCTTTTTTAATGGAATTACATTTGGTCCTTTCCTCTCTCCCGCAAGCTTCCGCCTTTTTCACCCGTTTATTTACCTTTTGACAAGCTTTGTTTGGTTCGTTCCCAAAGCGGGGAGTGGGAAAGATAGCAGAATGTAGAGAGGTGCCTGTAGGATCGGATGGTGGGAATGTGTGGTGGCCCTTTCTTCGCCTCTTTTCAGCCTTGGATTCCTTGTAGTCCTCCCGCTGCTACTTGTCCCTTTCACAACCCTTTCTGCCCAATTTTTTTTTCCATTACCCCCATTTCTCTCTCTTTTTATTACTAGTTTAATATTTACCCTTGTGGAGTACTACTAATCCTCTCTTGTGTTGGCCCCATCATGGTGCTTTGTAGGGGGAGTGGATGTGTCAATGTCACCACGCGACTTCCCCATCTGTAGTCAGTCCTTGATGATGATGATGATGATCTCCACCGCTGCATCGCTGTTGTTTTCTAGGCTACCACTTTTGACCGGGTTTAGGAAGTCAGTGTGCGACTTAACCGCGACGCAAAGGCAGGCGACAAGCAGAGCCCGAGCACCAAGTTAATCCGGCCACTTTACCTGGGACAGTGAAAAAGTGGCCAAAGCGTATCACGCCTCTCCTGCTAAGCTTTGCCAAGTAATGTAGGAGTGAAAAAAAAAAGGCAGGCAAGAACACCCACACCCATGTGTGCACGCCTTCTCCTCCGTTTTTCTCCCTGCTCTTTCTCTTGTTCTTTCCTGTGAACCCGTGAACCTCTTTTCGCGCCATCACCTCGCGCAGAAACATGTTCTTTTCGTGCGCTTTTCGGTAACCAAGCAACGGCTGCGATTGGACGCGAGCAAATCGACTGGCCCGCCACCCATTTCTCCTCAGGTTACGAACGGTGATTTGTCCCCGCGCGCGTGATCAGAAAATTTCGGCTGATGGATCAGCGTCGCGTCGCATGTGAACGCGGCGGCTACCGTGATCCGCATAATCAAATTACTCCTAGCAAACCCCAAGTGTTGAGTTCTGGATGTAAACCGTCATTGATGATGGTGCCGCCGGAACACGCCTCCGACCACCGCGCGCCATGTTTCTGACCATCACTGGTATCCAACGCTACTAGTACTTTAAATCCTCCGTCAAGGTTGTTGATTGGTGAAGTACTAGTCCATGATCCAACCGAAGAAAACCGCCCAGATCGCTCTCACCGGCTTCACTGTCAGACTGCTAAGCGGTCTTCGGAATACCATTACTTGAGCAGATACGTGTACCCAGATCGCTTTCGGATCCGAGGCGTTCCATTAGTGCGGTCAGCGGATTACTCTAGAAGTTCTTGGACCCGAAATTACTCAGGATTTGAACCCAGATGTTGTCCAAACTGTACCGTGTCCTGTCAACTGCTCGAGCGAGAACGATCTGCGCCGTCGGTCGCGATGGCTTGGCGGCGAAAAAACGCCATTTACCGGAGAACAGCACATAAACTCCGCAGTAACGCGACATGTCGGACAGGGCACGGCATGGCGACGGCATCAGCCAGCCGCCTCGCCATACCTTCTCCGTCTGACTCCCGCGGCGACCAGGATCCAGGAACCAGCAGTACTTGCACGCTGGTGGAGCTGCCGACACAGACCGCAAGGCGCAAGCATTGGATTCCCAGACCAGACTGGTTGCCGTTGCTAGATCGATCAAACCACTCGGGACCAGGTACCCTCGCCACCTGCAAATGCGCAGCGGAGGCATCTCATCGGATTGAGAGAAAAGAGGCGATCAAAAGCAGAGAAAGTTTGGAAAGAAGAGAGGGAGCGTACTGCTTCTTTTCAGCTTTATTCCCAGGCATGAACTTGCTCCTTGTTCTTGGCAGCCCCCCACATGATCTTTTAAGCTTTGTCAACGTTGCAAGTGCACACTCTTTTTTTTTCGAAATTATTCTTTTTATATAAAAGAAAAGGCTAAAGATTTTTTTTTTTAGTTTGCAGTTGCGGGCCTAAGCTTGAGGTTTTGACGATGGTACTGTTGCCAACCGACTGTTCCCCCAAGCAAGTGGCAGCGACCCTGCACAAAGCTCTCGGTCAAACGTCCCACACGTTGTGCAGAATCATGTGTCCACTGTCTGATAGCTGCTCCTCCCCGGCCAGCTCTTTCAATTGCCTGCTCTCGTATAGCAGCCGCACATGATCGATCAGTGAGCAGACTCCGGCACCACGAAACCATTGACATGGAGTGATGGGCGCTGGGAATAATTATGCGACGTGAGCGCATTTCAATTGCTTACAAGAAATAGGATCTTTAAGGTTTTGTTTAGTGCTTCACTTTTCGTCATCAACATGAAATTACCACGCGTATGTTATGGAGTTTCAATCTCTCCCCGGTGGAATATGCTTTACATTTACATTGGCCACATAAAGATTTTGGGGCTGTTTGGTTCGCGTCGATGGTAAACTTTACCAAAATTTAGAGGTACCAAATTGCGGATAACATCAAAACGTTGGTAAGATAATTTTGTTTGGATTGTAATCTTATTAATTTTTTTCAAACTACCAATTTATTGATAAAAAAGTGTTTGAATTGCAACCATACTAATATTTACCAAATCAATTTAGCAAAACATATGGGCTCACGTGTCATTAAAAAATTTAGTGCGAAATATTATCAAATGGGATCTCATTTTATAGAATAAATTGTAATGAGTTTAATAGTAAAAACAGATTAATAAACTAATACATAGTTTGAGAGATAAAAGAGTTTTAATCTAGCAATTTACTAAATCTCGAAAATTGTGCAACCAGCCAAAACACTCCACGTCAGGGTTCCAACGTTGGCAACACAGCTCACCAGCGCGGGCGAGCGATTTTGCCGCCGTCGGTTCGGCCGGCGTTGGCAACGTTTTCTCTTTGGCGTAGCCAAATTTTATTTGGTAATCCAATGTTTGGCTAAGAAGCAAACATCAACCAAATTTTAAAGGCTCATCAAATATTAATAAAGTATTTATTAGTAGCAATTCAAATACACTCTTTGTACTCTATTCGACATGGACGGCTACATCAACAACTCTCTAGAAAGAAGATTCCGCCGTCGAAAACTTTAGACACGGTTTTGATTTTGCCAAGGGGCAAAAAGAAAAAAAAAATTACATTCGGTGTGTTCATATGACGGCAGCAATTACGGCAAAAGTAGAACATGGCAACCGGCGGCACACGCGCTTCTCAAGAGATGCTGTCCCTTGATAGGCGTTGACCATCGGTGAGCATCAGGTGTTTGATTAATCTGTCCCTTGAGGGCGCTTGACTCGGAGCCGCATCACGATTTGCTAAAATAACGCAATGTCAATTAGGCCAGGGGCTAAGCTAAGCACGATCGGTGGGTCTTCTGCTTAATTGACCAGCTGGGAATTTTCTGTTGTAGTATGAAGTTTTCTCCCGAGCATGGGCGCAGAATTATTTTACGAAGAGCTATTTGCATTTAAACATGGATCAAATTGGAGTACATCGTTTTGTCGCTTCTGCCAGAATAAAATTATAGGAGTATCATGTTTGGATCCCATCAAATAGATCAGACCGCCGCCCCCGGCTCTCAGCAGCTAAGCTTGGACAGGGAACCGCCTCCGGTTCGGCGATACGTGCCGCCACTTGTCCACCACCGCGAGTTGCTATGACGCCGCACTTGGCAGCCGCAGATCTCACGTTGTCCCGATAATCGATCATTTTTCTCTGGCGTTTCAAACGGGGCGAAGCGGCAGGGGCAGCCTTCGACGTGCCTTTCTCCCACGAATTTCCCGCTCAAAGTGGTGATAATCCGAGTGCGGTACCACCCATCTCTTAATAAGAAAACAGTGTACAAGTAGGGTTCTGTACTAGCACTAGTACAGACGAGATTGCAAAAGGAAAACCCAAAACAGCAGCCCTTTTCTTCGGACCGCACTCATCATCTCCGTGTTACTCTTTCGATGGCCTGGCCTGACCTAGGAGAAGGAAAATAATTCCAAGAAATTCGTGTCACTTTTGCTTCCAGCTCCCAACAACATAAGCAGCCAGAGAGAAAGCTCCAAACCTCCCAGACCCCTAGGAGATGCCTAATCACCCTGCGATTTCTTAATGCATGAATGATCAGCTCGATGCGAACGGAACAGCCGAACTGCCTTGTCTGTACCCTCGCAGCATCCATCCAAAACAGCAAACCATACCGCCACAAAATCCATCGAAATTTCAACTCCATCTAATTTTACTACTCCAGCTACGAGTAGAGAGAGAGAGAAAAAAGGGGGCCGTGGGTACCTCAACTCCACTTCCCTAGTAGAATACGGAGTACTCCTACATCTACCAAGACGACAACCCAAACGGCAGAATCCTCCACGACACCCGGTCTACGAAGGGGGGATGGTTGTTGCGGGGGTCACTGGGGCGCCGCCTCGCCGCCGGCGAGCAGCCACCGCTCCATGGGCACGCACTGCGCCTTGTGCGCGCGCTTCCAGTCCAGCGCCTGGCACGCGCGGGAGCAGTAGTTCGCCGCGCCGCACACGGAGCAGCGCCTGAACTCGTGCCGCCGCGTCTCACGCCGGCCGCAACGCACGTGGGAGCACAGGCGGAGCTCCACGGCGTCGCCGCCGCCGCCCTCCGACTTCTCGGCTGGAGCGCGGCTCCCGTGGGACGCCCACCAGTCCACCATGAACTGGTTCGCCGCGTGGGGTTCCGCCTCGGGGAGGCTCCACCCGAAGTCGGAGAGGAGGGGGCACCCCGTCCCCGCGCCGCCAGCGGCGAACGGTAGCGCGGTGAAGGCACAGTTGGACGCGGCCGCGGCGAGCGCGAGGGTCAGCTCGCGGGCGTTGGCAGCGACGAGCAGGCGGCGCCCCTCCGCCGGGTCGCGCCGCACGCCGTACCCGTCCTGGAGGCAGTGCCC